>JBBPBX010000892.1:52878-114698 GCA_038048925.1 Garcialebias charrua
CACCTGAGCAACAAGAATGAAAAGGTTCCTAATTCCACACTTTGACCACAAGAGGATTTATGATGCTCCAAACAGGAAGACACTCAAGTGTCAGGACGCTGCTTCACAGGGACGTGAGGTTTGTTTCATAAAACACCTCAGACGAGAGTTGTTCAGGATTTAAGATTCGACCCACATCACAGAACATCTTTGCATTCTGAAGGTTCAAAAAGTTTTGTGCATGTGAGACGAGGTCGACGTGCACAATTTATTTTTAGACAACTTTAAAGGTGCAGTCTGTAAGTTTCTGTAGAACGCAGGACTTGGAACAATTTTCAACAGGGAAAGCATTCTGGTCCCTCTCCCTCAGAGCCATATATGGCTCTGCTCCCCCCTTGCTCTAGCTGAAATTCAGCTGTCTCCATAGCTCCGCCTCCACTGCATGTCCTGTCTCAGCCGCTGCAATCTTCTGTGTTTAAATGTTAACACGTTGAGCAGCCACGATGAACCAGAATTTAATTCGCTCGTGACAAATTAATACATTTCCTCATCATTTCAGTCATCAGTCAGCGGAGGAGGAAGCGATCACTTGACTTTTGGCAAAAAAACAAAGTCCAGGGGCCTCATGTATCAAAAACCTGCGTGGATTTCCTACTGAAAAGTGACGTACGGTGAAATCCAGAAAAGTGTCTACGCACAAAAAGATCCAGATTTATCAAACTGTGCGTACACCTGAATCCACGCACATTCCTTTTGTACATCACAATTGACGTGGAACTGAGCGCACGTGAGACACCTCCCCTGACACGCCTACATTTACATATGTTAAACAGATGCAAATTACTTCCTGCATGTGTGAAGGACATGTTTGTTTGATCCCTGCGCGATCAGAAATGATTTCTAGATTCGGGAAAATAATGAATTCAATATAATATGAGTGAGGACAAACATCCTAAGTAAGAATAGTAATAAAATGTGTTCATCATGCAAAGAACGAGTGATTGTGTGTCGGTATGCGCACCCTGCTGTGGTGCGCGAACCGGCTCATTCATTCATTCTGTGTGGAAATATTAACTTTGCGCACGAGTTTATTACCATTATTACTGTAAACACAGAGGAACTTACTTGGATGTTTGCTAGAACATAGATCTTTGTTTATGTAGATGATGTGAAGAAACGAGTCTGTGCGTCTTGGTGGAGACATTTCATGACATCACGTGATGTTGGCGTCTCCAGACGCTGCGCCCTCCGCAGCCCTGTGCGCAGTCTGTCTGTGAAGCTTTTACTCTCCTACAAGTTATATAAGGTGTACTTTCACGTGTCATTTTGGAGAAATCTACAATAAACGCAGATAATGAAACACCTCCAGCTGCCGTGTCGACACCGGTGAGGGTGCGCGCGCGCTCCAAGCGCGACCACTCAGCCTTTGGAATCATATGGATGAGACATTCCATTGGACATGATCCGGCTTTGTGTGGACTGGACTGCACAGTCCCGATCGACCTGCAGCTCCCTCTGTGGAACAGTTTGACCGCTGCTTCTGTATGCACGCGTGATGCACGGCTCCCCAGAGCGCAGCAGTGCCAAACTGAAAAATTATTATTTCTGAAAACGGCTGATAAGCCATATCCTAGATCGGAAAATTATATCTGTTTCTAAATAAATGCTCTGCGTGTTACACTATTTATTATAACCTCCAGTAAGGCTGAATGAATCCGTTCCTGTTAAATTTATTTTTGGCACAACTTTGCGCGTCCTTTATTTCACTGCGTCATGTGGATGTAATACTTGTTAATCGTGTGTTTGGAGGGAATATTAATCATTTTCACATCATGAACAGTTAATAATAATAATAATAATAATAATAATGAATTCAATTTATAACGCACTTTTCATTAATGGAAATCTCAAAGTGCTACAAGGTGCAACATATTTGAATGTCAATAAGACAAATAATAAAACAATTAAAATCAACAACAGTATCAGCTAAGATCAAAAGTAGAATCATGAGGAGTAAAGTATGCTCGGTTGAAAAGAAAGGTCTTCAAGCCGCTCTTAAAGTCAACCACAGACTGTGGGGCTTCAGTTTCTCTGAAACACCTGTAAGTGTCGCCAAAGGAACAAGAACCACAGAAACGTGCGTACGCCTGCTCGGGAGCTTGCGTGGATATGTACCTGGATGCGCATATATTCACGTTCAGTTCAGTTTTGATACATACGGGGTTTTGCGTGGAAAGTGACGTGCGCAATGTTTTTGTGCGCACGCACGGTTGATACATGAGGCCCCAGATGATCAGGGATGAAGAAGGGGAATTTAATACATTTGTGTCACATACAAAATAGTCCGGCATCGCTTTGCAAGAACAGGGTATATGCAGAAATCCCAGAGTTGAATTTAATACCTTTTAATACCTTTTTAATACCATCAAAATATTTTTTAATACCATCACGGCACCGAGCTGTAACCGTAGCGGCAACCTGTTGTACTTCAGTTTAGAGCAACTAATTGTAAAGTGATAGATTACTGTCATTTTCTTCCTAAACTTTGGTAGTAAATGTAGTTTTATAACAATTACTGGATACATCAATTTGCTTCTTGCCTCAATAAAAGCACTGACCTACTTGTTATTTAAATCTAACCCAAGAGAAAAAGTTTAATTGTTCCCACACATAACATATCTCTAATGGCAAACAAAAACTGTAAACTTGAAAACAGAACAGTTTAGTTAAAATAATTCAACACTGAACACATGCATAATTCAAAAAGAGAGGTAGAAAAATAATAACTACTGTATTTTTCATCCTGTAAGTTGCAGTTTTTTGCATAATTTACATGCCTTGCAACTTATAGGACGAAGTGACATATTTATAGATTTTTTTCCCCATATTTATAAACCATAACACTGAAATATGACCGTTTCATTCATTCTGACTGAAAAAAAAAAACAGTTCATATCTATTGTAGTAATAGTATGGCATGCTGTTGTATCATGTAATAGGAAAACGTGCCTATAATGACAAATTTAAAAAAGTTCAAGACAAAAACAACTGGACTTTATTTATTATACTATTTATTATACTATACTTTATTGTTTTTTTATTGCATTTTTTAGAATTCACCATGTCCTGGATGACTGAGAATCTTCACTAGCTATTAATGACTCAATCGGCCTGCCATACTCTCCCCACCTCTCTGCTTGAACCTTCAATCCAGCAGCAAGCTGCACCACGGTGGCGAAATGCAGCTAATTTGACCATTAAAGTGCATTTATTAAGAAAATGACAGACAGAAAAACACCTCTGCTATAATTTTGAGCTAACAAATAATTGTTTAGGTAATTTTCTTGTTAAATGACGGCGAAACGAGCCGCGCTCCTTTTTCCTGTTTGTCACCGCTGAGCGATCACGGTGCACACAGGCACTGAGGCAGCGACACTTTTTTTTAAATAAAGCCAATTTAACCATTAAAGTACTTTTGCTATAATTTTGAGCTAACAAACAATTGTTTAGGTAAATTTCTTGTTAAATGTCGGAGGATAAAGCCGCGCTCCTCTTTCCTGTTTCTTTTTACAGACAGCCTCGGCCAGCTGTAGGTGCGCGTTGTTTTCGCTAAGGTCCTACTTGGAACATAAAATTAGAAAAGATAAATAAATTCACAGACCTTTTTTTAGACGCCAGAAAGGGAAAAATATAGTTGTGTAGGCTTTAAAACATTTAATACCTCGTTAGATGACGTTTATTACTTTTTAATACTTTTTAATGGCCTTAATTTGTGTTAATTTCATTTACTACCTTTTACAACCCCGCGGATACCCTGAATAAGCATGAGAAGCTGTTTTTATTGGCTGGTTAAAAACAGGTTTTTAGAAATGCTTTTAGTACGACCTGGATAAGCAAATGGGACTAGTTTCTTTCAGATTACTTTGTCTAACATCAGTCTGAGTGAAGAAATATGTTAAAAAATATATTTTTAGAAAACTTAAGACTGCACCTTTAAAGCTTCAGTATGTAGCTTTTTTTATGAACATATTTCTTCACTCTGTCACTACCTCCTGACAGACTGATGTTAGCCAGGTAATCTCTGAAAAAAAAAATAAAAAAAATATTGTCCCCTTGCTTCTCCAGGTGGTAAATAAGCATTTCTAAAAAGAAAAGGTGACCCGCCATTTTCCAGCCAATAAAAACAGAGTTTGTAACCAGCCAATAAAAACAGAGCTTGAATTTGAATCAGCCAATAAAAACAGAGCTTGAATTTGAAATTCAACAGACCACAAGGGGGCAGAGCCACATATGGCTCTGAGGGGGAGGGATCAGAATGCTTTGCCTGTTGAAAATATTTCTAAGTTCTGCAGTTCTACAGAAACTGCATACTGAACCTTTAAGGTTTTGTACATAAACAGGAAAAAATTAAAATTTTCCAACAAAATGAATTTTATTGGAATAGACTAGAATAAACCTAGTCGACCCTTGTGAAGAACCTCAAATTAAAAAGGTTATATGTAAAAAAAAAAAACCCCGAAGATTCCTAACAGAAAGGAATCTTCTAAGCCTAATGTAGCTCAATCAGAGGAAACATTTCAGTGCAACTACAGCCTGCTCCCTGCTGGACAGTGAGGGTACTACAGGAAATTCATTTTTTCAGGAACTGTATGATTTTAAAGAAAATTCAGAAACAAACCGTCTTTTATAGGGTTTTATTTCAAAGATCATGCAGTGCACTTGAAGGTAGGATCAACATGTTCGATGATACACATGAAAACCATACATTTGCAATTACCCAATACAAAAACTAAACATTACTGAGGAATGTAACAAATTAAATAGGAAAAAAAAAAAAACTAAAAAATAAATGTGCAACATAACTATTGCTGCACTGCAGATCTTAAAAAAGGTTGACTTAACCCCGTTATATGAGTACAAAATTGTGGATAAAGTGTAGAACTTAAAAAGACCAAAAGCAATAAATTACAATGTTCAAGTTTACGATGCGTTTACTGAGAGAACTGAGGAGCCATGGTGAACGGTGCCGCTGGAGGTTGTTGCTGTGGGGCCTGTCCCTGAGGGAAGAAGGGCGTGTGTGTGCCACCATTCTGTGTGACTGCATTATTGGGAGTGAACGGTTGGGACTGGAAGTTGTTCTGGCCACCAAAAGATCCTGTTGTAGCACCATTGAAGCTGGACTGTCCATTACCATTAAAGGTTCCTCCACCGTAGCCGTTACTGGTTCCATAGCCTCCGTTCTGAGAGTTGCCATTAAACGCCTTACTTGGTCCGTTTTCAAAGCTTCTACCGCCGTCCCTACCACCACCGTAGTCGCGCCTTCCAGTGGAATACCTATTACGACGATCGTCTCTGTAGTCGTTCCTGCCGCCTCTTGAACGACCTGCAAGGTAAAGAGAACCACAACCTTAGTACACGACTGCATTGAAGCAACGTGGACAGAAAGGAGCAACAGATGTACCTCCTCTCTCTTCAGCCATCTGCAGCAGCTTTGGATTGATGGCCTGGTTGGCCTCGCGGAGCACAGCGATGAGGTCCCCGGCCTGCCTCATGTTGTTTGGCGTGAAGAAGGTGTAGGCCGTGCCAGTCTTTTGGCTACGAGCCGTTCTGCCAATGCGATGGATATAGTCCTCAGAGTTGTTGGGGTAGTCAACGTTGATGACAAATTTCACATCTTCCACATCTGTAAAGTTTTGTTGCAGTTTGGCAGAGGAGGGCAACACGTTGTGTGCCAAAGCCACCACAACAACCAGATAAAAAAATAAAGCCAAGTTAGTCCCACTACGGGGTGGTAAGGTTGGTCAATGCTTCAGGCTGAAAAACTGCTATCAAAATTAAAATAACTAATCCTTGGGGGTCTACAGCAGGGAGAGAGAAATGATGCACACTTCGGCTGCTCTCAATAGTGAGAAACTTCAAGTGTGAATTCACTAATCCATTCCCACTGCAGCCCACCTCTCATAATGTCAAGTGACCCTATAGGCATCTACACAAGAAGGCTGCTCTGAACATTACTGCCTCAGACAGAGTGAACTTTAATGAAAAGGTCCCCTTGTCACGCTCGTGTCTTGCCAAGAATCTGTAGACCAGAACCCATTTGCAGGAGGTCTACAGTGCAACCCCTTCTCAGCATGGCTTTTATTCCATACCCAGCGTTCACTTGACCAAAATGTCTCTCGTTGGCAGGTCTCGACATGACTTTGAAACGCAGGCGAGGGAGGAATTTGAGCTTGGATTTTGTCCACGGTGTCCAACTACCATGTTGTACTGTCACCAAAAGCGCCAGTAGCCATGTCACTAACAGAGGTGAAGGTATGATCGATATCACGGACTGCTCGTCAGACAGAAGTTTAGGAAACTGCAACATTACCCATGCCTCACCCGTCTGAACAGGAAGAACCTTCTAAAATGACTTGCAATGCGGTGTCCAAATGTACATGCAAGACAATGGGAGACGGTGTAGTTGAGCTGGGACAGTTAAGAGCCTGGGTGTGTGAAGCAGTCCAAACCATTGCTGAGAACACGATTTGGGGAAGAAATATAGCCAGCCGTCAACTCTTCCCCGTTTTTAAGCAGGCCAGCACATTATGCTTGGTTTGGGCCTGGTCACCTCTACATCTGCATGACTGGGAGAACCGTGCCTCGCCAGTCTGGACACTTCCAAGAATCCTCCTTCCCCCTCTGGATACCTGGGCTTGTCATGCCAAGGCCCTGCCACACAGACTGCTCCTTCAGGTCAGGGGAGAAACTCAGAAAGAAGCAGAAGAGTTAAAGAAAGCAAAACAGTTTTTTTTTCTTCTTAAATGAATATTAAATTTAAGTATGAATGAATTCAGGACGGATACTGACCTAGACCCCTGGACGCAACATCTGTAGCAATCAGAATTGGGGCTTTTCCAAATTTAAACTCTGGGGGGAGACAAATAAAAATCAGGAATGATCACCAGAATTACACAGTTCAGAATACGGATGAATAAAAACCTACCATTAAGAACCCAGTCTCTTTCTTGTTGGCTTTTATCACCATGGATTCCCATAGCGGGCCACCTAGAACAAATTAAAAAAAAGTTTCAGGACCAGCCTGTGCAACAAACAACCACTTCATTGGTGTGGACACCTACCCATCCCTTCTCATTCGACGAGTAAGCTCATCACATCGCCTCTTGGTCTCCACAAAGATGATGGTCTTGTTTTCCTTCTCACTCATGATTTCTTCAAGCAGACGGATAAGCCTACAGATACACATCATTTAGTTCAGATCAGATCAACACAAGACACCTTTTCACTTTTATCTTCCAACGATGATGTGGAGTAAATACTAACTTGTTCTCCTTCTCTCCATCATTGCAAACATCTACAATCTGGAGGATGTTGTGGTTAGCACTAAGCTGCAGTGCACCAACATTAATTTGCACATACTCCTTCAGGAAGTCTTCTGCCAGCTGGCGAACCTCTTTCGGCCAAGTGGCACTCCACATCAGAGTCTGTCTGTCAGGCTGAAAAAATAAACAAATAGCAGGATTGTACACAGTGATCTCATGACAGTGTAGTCTTTCAAGCCTCCAAGTAAAGAAAGATGCATACCCTGATTTGGTCAACAATTTTCCGGATCTGAGGCTCAAAGCCCATGTCCAGCATTCTGTCAGCCTCATCAAGCACAAGATAAGTGCACCTGCGAAGGTTCGTCTTTCCTGCCTCAAGGAAGTCGATGAGTCTGCCTGGTGTGGCAATGCAGATCTCCACACCTGTAAATAAATAAATGTTTATTGAGAGGCCATCATTTTCTTCTTCCAACATTTATAATCCTCAATGAATACAATCCAGTACCTCTTTCCAGATCACGGAGCTGAGGTCCCTTTGGTGCTCCTCCATAGATGCAGGTCGTTTTCAGACGAGAAGCTCTACCATACTCGGCGGCCACTTGTTGCACCTGCTGGGCCAGCTCACGGGTTGGGGCTAGCACCAAACACTGTCAGGAGAGAAAAGCCAAAGCTTTAAAAGAAACATTTGAGGAGATACAAAACATTTTATTCATATAAATCCTAGTATATCAATTACAAAGAATGAAAATTACACTCCAATAAGAAAAAGTTTATTTTTAGTCAGTTTTCAATCTGACAATTAAAAGGTGTGTGCAAACACTTAGGATTACTTACAATTGGACCATCGCCACGTTCCAAGAAAGGCTGGTGGTTGATGTGAACAATTGCAGGCAGCAGGTACTGTAAAATAAATGTACCACATTATTAAACAGCTGTTGTACAATACTCCTATACTGGTCAATTTTTTTCAAAAAAAAAAAAAAAAGTGACAATTCAGAACAAAAAGAGCCAACTTACAGCAAGCGTCTTGCCAGATCCAGTCTGAGCGATGCCAACCATGTCCTTGCCACCAAGAGCCAGTGGCCAGCCCTGTGCCTGGATGGGTGTTGGGTCAGTCCAGTTTTGTTTGTTGATCACCTCCATTACATAGGCTAACAGAAATAAAATTACAATTAAAAACTCATACAATTTATGTTCCAGCTCAGATCATCTTTTTTTGGTCTTGAACTTACAGGGGAAGCTTGCTTCATGGAACTTGGCAATGGGATTTGGACATTCTCTCCCTTTCACTGTGATCGTTCTGGTCCTCCTGTATTGTTCAACCTCTTGCTGCATAATCGATAAATAGTTTGTTTCAAAATTAGAACTGGTTACACAACAAGTGCAGAACAGGATTGATGATTATGGTTGATAAACATACCGGTGATCTGTGGGTGACGTCGGGATGCTGCTGGTAGAAGTTTTTCTCAAATTTCGGGAGCTCGTCCAGGTTCCAGTGTTTTTTTCGCAGTCGTTCGCCGGGATTACCAAACTTTCCTCCTCCACCACCACCACCTCCTCGACCACCACCACCGAACCGGGGAGGTCCACCACCATAGCTGCAGAAAACAAGTTAAAACAGATATACTGTAGTTTAAGCTGAATTATTAAAAAGACCGAGTACAATTGTTGCTGCGTCATTCCACGTAGGCGGAAAAAAAATGGCGGAAAAAAAAAAAAAAACAGCCGGCATTTTGTGTGAGCTCAGACGCCGCCACATGGCGAAGAGCAGACTAGCCTGCTCCGTTAGCTTTCCTGCTAACACGGTTAGCTTTCCTGCTAACACGGTTAGCTTGCCTGCTAACACGGTTAGCTTGCCTGCTAACAAAAAGACCGGAACATTTTCAGTGAACGGTGACAAACGCAACGTTTTAAACATAAAAACACTATACACAACATATCACCAATTATTCGCGTTAAAGGCGTCAAGTACAAAGAGAAAACGTAACCTTCAGCTAACAAGCCGGTTGTGCCGGGGCACGAGGCCAAACTAGGCCGCAAGGCCAAAAAAAGAAAAAAAGGCGACCACGACTTGCGTCGAAGTTATTTTAAATTTATACATTTTACCAATTCAATAACTACCGTTTGATTAGATATCGGTGTTTAACGTCGGGTAGTTCTAGGTTCATTTCTTTAGTTACAATACCCATTATGTAAAAACGGAAAAAAGAAACCGGTACATTTTTTTCCCCCTTTCTTTAGAGACTGGTCACGCGACGGTGGAATCGTCTTAAAAACGGACGAAAACACACTTACCCTCGATCTCTCCCGCGATCTCTGTCGGCATATCCAGGCATGTTGTTAAGAAAATGTATAAACCTAATAAAAAATAACTTTGAGGATGTGTAGATTATTGTTACAGAACCGGCCGGCAGTTGTGCTGAAATGCCGGTCAAACGAAATGAGGTCCGGTTTATAAGGAAAGAGGACGTCCCCCTTCCGACATATCCATCCGCAGAACGAGTTTCGGTCCTTGTACGAACGATAAAAAATAAATAAACCGAAAGAACATTTCGTCAACTTTCATTTATACAGTATTTTGAAATGAAAATACACCAAGACTCCATCCTTTCAATATTTTTTTTACTTAATTTGAGATAGAGCACCCCTTCTTCGGAAGAACATAAATATAAAGTCAGTACAGACGTTATAGGAAACCACTTCTAACTTCTCGTCATAATTAAAATTGCTGGCTTGAAAAAGAAGAGTTTTCTTAAGACATTAACGATTTTCATTGACATCTGCGTCAGCAGCTGCAACGAATTTTGGCGGATGTACATGTACGTGACCAAAATGGGTGATTCGGCCGGGCGGCTTCCGCTGCGTAAACGGTAAATGACGTCATCAGGACAAGCTCGAAACATTAAGTACTTTTTGTTCATTCTTCGTTTTAGAATCAGATCACATATAATCAGGTGGATGTTTTGACATCAGATGTTTATCTGTGGGAAATATCCTTTTCTAATCTCGTGCGCTGGCTTTTAAAGGCAGTTCGAAAATGAGAACAAAGTGTTTACAAAACGAGGAATGTAAATATGATCAGAGGAGCAGAAGTGCACTGTGACATAACAAAACTAAACATTACGATTAAAAAAAAGGTGATTTATCAATTTTGTTGAAATAATTTAACATTAAAGAGCTATCAGTCTGAAGGAATGCATATTGCCCACCATGCCAGTTTTAAACTACGATCACCTCATTATGAGAATTAAATTGTTTTTTTTCATGTATGGGTGATTCTTTTTTTGGGGCAACATTCATGTCCGCATGTTTCTCTTACCCTGATTTTTTTCTAAAATGTGCCAAATATTTACAACAAAGTGTTTTAATTATACACTTAGATGTTTGCCATCATTCAAATATAAATGAAATGCCCACCAAGTTTACTTGGTGGGTTAACTTCAGTGTGCTTTGGACTACTCTGACTGACGAAGCCCTCTGGAGTGAGGGTGAAACGTTTCTACAAAAAAGAAACTGTCCAGATGAACTGATTGAGAATGAGCGGATTTGATACCTGGACTATTGAGAATGAACTTTCTTGTCTTGAACCACTTTGGACATGTCTGCCTGCCTGGGAGGAGTCAACGAGGGACAAGCCCCCAGAAACCATCTTGGCTACAGCAAACTGGTTGGTCCACTTAAGTTGTTTACTTGGTGGGTTAACTTCAGTGTGCTTTGGACTACTCTGACTGACGAAGCCCTCTGGAGTGAGGGTGAAACGTTTCTACAAAAAAGAAACTGTCCAGATGAACTGATTGAGAATGAGCGGATTTGATACCTGGACTATTGAGAATGAACTTTCTTATAAATGAAATGCATTTAAAATATTATTTTGTACTTTACACACCTTTTTGGTGACATAGATGGTCAATTTTATTGTGTCCGCAGTGCAGTGTAAAATATTTCCTCAATAAGTTTAAACAATAAAATTAAATTAAAAAAGAAATTTCTTCAATAATTTGATTGACTGGACTAAACCTTATTTTATTATGAAACTGAATCTGTTGAAACTATTTTTTTTATTTGATATTTTCTTGATATTATACATGTCCCAGTAGTAACTTTCCACCCTGTTAGAATGTTTCCTTTTTGCCCTCAAAAGACTACAATTCCATAAAAGCCATTTACAAGAAGAAGACATCAACTGGTTTTGGAGGGAATTCAACCATGGAAAACAAGTTAAGCTTCATCTGTCACTCTCTCCTTACTTTTTTTAATCTTAAATATATTAAACCTGTATGAGTCAACCTTAAAGTTCCACCCTGTTAAGATAAATTGTGGGAAATGTTTATTTGGTAGAATTTAAAAAACAACATATTAGATTTAGTCATTAAAGGTTTGCTATTCTGTTGAAGGTTAGCTAGCTAAATGTTGACCACATAAAGAGCTACAGCTAGATTAGCTAAAAAAATTCCACCCTGTTATGTTCCACCCTGTTAGGTTTATGAACCAAACAAGGTGTAACAAGGACCTAACAGGGTGGAAATTCAGGTAAAACGTAATCACATATACATGTAATTATTACTTTACCTGTAATTATTATTTTATCCAGCCCTGAGCTTGACCATTATTAATTTCTTATTGCTAAACATGTCAGTGATGTAACAAAATATTTAAAACTTAAAATATTACTCTTCTTATTTTCAAAAGTCCTGAAGCCAAAATGTTGCCGCAAAAAAAGAATCACCCGTATACTGTACTTGTATATCCTGAAAATAAAATCTGTTCAGTGGTGAGCTACTTGCTTACAGACAAAGATGACTCCAAATACAGTACCAGTGTCTTAACTGGCACACAAAGCCTCAGTTTATGGGTCATTTTGATCCAAAGACAGCAGGAGGGTTCCTCTTTTTCTTTCAGCTGTTCCCTCTTCAGTGTCTCCACAGCGAGTCATCCTCCTCTATCTCTGTCCTCTGCATCCTATGTCCTCGCTCCAACTACCGCCATGTCCTCGCTAACTCCATGTATCCCCTCTTTGTCTTTTTCCTGGCAGCTGCATTTCTAACATCCTTCTACCAATATACCCACGTACTGTCCCTCCTCTGGGCATGTCCAAACCACTGTCCCTCCTCTGGACATGTCCAAACCACTGTCCCTCCTCTGGGCATGTCCAAACCACTGTCCCTCCTCTGGGCATGTCCAAACCACTGTCCCTCCTCTGGACATGTCCAAACCATGTCCAACTGGTATGTCATCAGGCCTCCCTTACTTTATCTCCCGATCTTATCCTTGTCACTCCAAGGAGAACCTCAGCATCTTCCTTTCTGCCACTTCCAGTTCTTTCTCCTGCCTTTTTTGTCCATGTCTCTGTCTCCAGACCATACAACATAGCTGGTCTCACCACTGTCTTGTAAACTTTTCCTTTGCCGACACCTTTTTGTCACAAATCACTCTTGAAACTATTCTCCATCCATTCCATCCTGCCTGGACTCTCTTTTTCACTTCTTTACCACACTTCCCATTTTCTTGGACAGTGGACACAAAGTACTTGAAGTCCTGCACCTTTGTGACCTCTGCTCCTTGTAGCCTCACTGTTCCACCAGCCTCCCTCTCATTCAAACACATGTACTCGGTCTTACGGCTGACTTTCATTACTCTTCTTTCAAGTGAATACCTCCACCTCTCCAAGTTCTCTTCCTCCTGTTCCGTTCTCACCACAGATCCCAATGTCATCGGCAAACATCATAGTCCACGCGGATTCCTGCCTGACCTGATCTGTTAGTCGGTCCATCACCAGAGTAAATCAGAAGGGGCTCAGAGCAGAGCCTTGATGTATTCCCACCTTCACCTTGAGGCTGTATGTCACTCCAGCACATCTCACCACTGTCCTGCTATCCATGTCCTGTACCAGTCTAACATACTTTTAGCACTTTAAGATTTTCATTAATGAAAAGTGCGTTATAAATTGAATTCATTATTATTATTACTTCTCTGCCACTCCAGATTTCCTCATGCAATACCACACCTCCTCTCTTGGCCCTGTCATATGTTTTTTCTAAATCCACCAACACACAATGGAGTTCTTTCTGACCCTCTCATACTTCTCCATCAACATCCTCAAAGCAAAGATGGCATCTGTGGTGCTCTTTCTCAGCATGAAACCATACTGTTGCTCACAGATAGATCACCTCTTATCCAAGTCTTGCTTCCATAACTCTCTCCCAGATCTTCATTGTGACTCATCAACTTTATTCCTCTGTAGTTGCTACAACTCTGCACACCACCCTTGTTCTTAAAATGGGCACCAGCACACTTCTGCATTCTTCAGGTATTTTCACCCTCAAATATGCCATTGAACATTTGAGTCAAAAACCTCACCGCCATCTCTCCAAGACATTTCCAAACCTCCACTGGTATGTCATCAGGTCCTACTGCCTTCTCATTCTTCATAGCAGGAGAGTAAAAGGCAAACTTCTTGGTCTGCTGCCCTCATACATCTCCTCCTACATGTCTTTGCGTGAGTGCAGCTACAGCGTGCGCTCTCAGGACATGATTACCTGCAGTGTTCCGTCAGTGAGGACTGAACTTGGAAAAAGGGCCTTCTCCTACTCTGCTCCTGCTTCATGGAATATCTTACAAAAAGATCTGAAGCTCTCGACCTTGACTTCTCTAAATGGTTTTCAGAATCTGTTGGAATCCTGGCAAAAACCAATGCAGATTTGTTCCTGTCTTTGATTTTATACGTCTACCTTATAATGTTTTGCTAGTTTTTTGATACTTTGTTAAAAAAAAAAAAAAAAAAAATCTTTTGTTTTTTTCTCTCTTTTTGTTTTCTATTGTTTATTGTTTGTTTGTTTATTGTTTAATGAAATTCTATCACTGCTGTTCATTGTTCTTTAGTTTTAGCAGGTCGCTTTCGTAAATGAGCCCATGAGGTTCAAAAGATTTACCTGACTAAATAAAGGTTGAATGAATGAAAAAACATTTTAAACAAAGATAAAGTAACCTTTGATGCACTTTGTAAGAATGCTCATCAGAGAATGTATTTAAAGCTCTATGGTTTTAACATAGATTCCACTTCTATGAGAATGTTTTATTCAAGTCTTTAATTTTGACCTCAGTCTGTTGGTTTGGATTAAGCCAAAATACTGTAGTTGTAGATAGATGTTCATTCAATGACTATGTTATGCAAATTTAAGTTAAATTCATCCAGTGGTTCATAAGATATTTAGCTAAAACAGGAGTGTTCACCTTCACCTTTCAGCAGCATGGGCAGCATGGAAAACCTCAAACGTTGCATGCTACCAAGTTTTTGTTTTTGGCTAATATCGAAGCGGTTCATCAGATTGTTTTAAAGAAGCCTCTGATGTTAATTTACTTCTGCAAAGCACATTTTCTTCTCCAATATTTTTAACCACCATTTGATAAGAAGTAGCCAGGCTTTAAATCTGAAAAGTTCCCAACAGGTGGTTCTGCAACTCGCACATTCTCCATCAGAGCAGTATGGTCAATATATCCCATACCAAGGAAACTGTTTATGTGCACAATTAAAGTTAAACTCCCAAAGAAGACAGGACATATATTGTACAAGGCCTTATTGTTAGACAAAGGCAAGTTTAATTAGAATAACACACAAAAATAAAATACTCTTACAAAATGATAGTGTTAACATACATAAAATTGCATCAGTCAGCTATGAGAGAGATATAGTCCTGCTAGTGGATCATGCTATTGGGGAAAAAAAAGAAAAGAAACAGGAGTCCCTAAACGTTTACCTGTTTATGGGCAGCTAACTTGAGGCCACTACTGGGGCGCTGCAGGGCAGTGTAGTGTAGGAGTAGACAGCAGAAGATCCTCTTGTGCACTGGACTTGAAGGTGAAATAACATTTGGTGCAAAAGTCCCAGCTAAATACACCCGAAGACCTCAGTTTGTTTGTGTGCAATTCCTCGCGCAGTTCAAGATTTTTTTCTTCTTCCCCCATTTAAGTTAAAGATAAATTACAGTCCGTTTGGTCCACATGTGTGAACAATATCTTATCACTGTACAAAGCACCATCTGAGGACACTTTTCATTTTGCATACGCTCGTGATAAAAAAACACTTCTTTTTAAAGTGTATGCAAATATTGAGAACAGTCCACGGTCTTTGTGATTGTTAGACAGGCAGCATAAAAAAAGACATTCAACAGTTTGAATTGTGGAAAACAATTCCCATTTTCTAATTAAAAACATCAATGACGAGACTGACAACCAGTCTTAAATGCAGTTTTCATTCTGTTCAGTCCATTTTAAAATCCAAAACACACAAGGAGACATGCAATGACTACTTTAAATTATGTTCTGCTGTGGGCATGTCAATGCAAATTGCCTTTTGAGCAACGGAACAATGAAAAATACTAATTATCAGTATTAGTGTCTAATCAAATGGACATTACAAATTACAAATGACATCTCCTGAGAGTGCGGCTGGCTCTCGTGGCCACAAGCAGGTATGAAAAGGAGTAGGGCGTCAGAGGGTAGCATTAAAAAAAGTTACTGATTTAGCACCACATAGCTGAAAGGTAGTCAAGTTTTTTTTCTCCTTCTCCCCCCCCCCCCCAATATAAAACAAAATTATATGACACTTTTGGCTCTTCATACATTAATGGTCAGTTACATGAATCTAGTTCAGGTCTGCGGTATGTGTGGTACATCATACCCCCATATGCAGCTGCAGGAGGAAAAGAAATCACTAGAATTTAAAGGGTAAGCTCAATATTTGCAAAGATTTATCATTTTAAAATGATTATGGCACTCTGAGGACATTTGTTTTGTTTTTTTACCCTTGTGACTAAACTCTCTCCGTTTACTCTCAGAGTAAATGAGGAGAGTCAAGAAACTAAACCACAACTTTGACCTAAGGTGTTCCTCAAGGATGTGTGCTCAGGCCTCTGCTCTTCACTCAGTCCAACTTCATTCTGCCTTCACAAAACTCTCTTCTATAATTTAAGCAGTAACACTAAACATTTCAAAGGGTTTTCTGAAATATAACAGCAATAAATTATATATATTATATAGATTTTTTAAACTGTTTCTCATTTTCCCCGTTATACAAAAATATCACATTTTAAGCTATGCATTCATTCCACACATCTAACTGTGAAAGGTGAAAAACGGTGTCTGGGATTGCAGCTCTCATTGTCGGGCAGCGGTTGAGGAGCAGCGCTCCCTGCTTCCGTCTTTGGAGAAGGTTGTAAACATGTCAGCTGTGACTTTTCATCTGCACATAATATCCCATCCTTGGAATCACTGATAACACCCCAGAGGGACTGCTTTTTGGGGCACCAAAAAGTTCAATTCCTGCACATGTTGCATCCAGATTTAGCATTTTCAAGTGGTTGCAGTGACCAATAATAATAATATTAAGAATAATAATTAAAAAAATTCTGTCCTGCAGCGAACAATGTGGTTCTTGTTTCAGAGTAGACTGATCTTGTGTTCTGTGTGGTAATATGGAGTAATGCTACATGGAATAAAGCCTATTTTTAAAATGAATTCAGAACATAGGAAAAAAAATTGCAGGTTCCACAAGTTAGTAAATAGTCTGAGTTATTAGCAGCTGAAGAATTCCTTTTCAATAATAAAAAAGATAATAAGGGCTGGATGGTTTACAAACAACCCACAGTCAGATGACATCTCAGCCTCCCTCAGCTCAGTGACACATCATGTCAAGAGTACGAGCATTATGGTTAACCATCAACAACCCCACCCCAACTACATGAACTGTTTGTTGTAGACGGTGACTTGCGATGGTCAAACTGTAGCTTCTGCTTTTTCTTGAGGTCTCACTCAACAGCGAAGCCACACGTCTCCTCGATGGCAGTGAGCAACTTGTCATATAGTTTATCATAGCTCTCGTAGGGAGGAATGTCAATCCGGTTGAAACTGCAGAAACACAAAGGAAGACATCAAGGTTCATGCTCAAAGAACAAGCAGCCTCAGACTGTCATAAAGAACTGCACACATTAAATTAAAACAGGTGTGTTGCCACAGTTCAATAACTTTCATTTGATCTGCTGCCACAACAAGATAAGGCTTCTCACTGGGCTGAAATTGTAAAAAAAAAAAACTGTGAACGGCATTTGTAAAGGAGTCCCTGATAAATCTCCAATCGTTTGTGAATGTTTTCACTTTTTATTTTCAAAGCTTCACAACATATTCACTCTCAAAAGAGTTGCTACGAGCATCTCAAACTGTTCTCAATTTGTGAACTATCACATCAAACCGAGGATTAGTCAAATTTAGTATTTAAAAAAAAAAGGGGGGGGGGGCACATTTTCAGATTCCTGGCTTTTTAAGCTATGCATTGATACATCCTAAGATCACGAGCATTTCCCTAAAAAAAAAAAAAGCTTAAACACCCCCTTTTTTTCTTCATATTCTATGATCTAACAAGGTTAAGTCAAGAACTCTGGACAGATTCTTTATTGCAACTTTTCGTCTTTTATCCAAAAGATTCCACATGTGGAATGAACATGTGAGTGAATGCGAGTCAACCTACTTCACATATGGGGAGCAATATTATAGGTAGAAACATGGGTGTGCTATGGGGTCTCCAGTTTCTCCTATTGTTGCCAACCTGTACATGGAGGAGGTAGAAAAGAGAGCCTTGACGTCCTTTTCAGGGAGACCACCAAGTCATTGGTTCAGGTATGTTGACGACACCTGGGTTAAAATTAAATCTCAGGAAGTCCAACATTTCACTGATCACATCAACTCTGTGGATAAATATATCAAGTTCACACGAGAAGATGTAAAAAATGGCAGGTTGGCTTTCTTGGACTGTGAGGTCTCAGTTTCTGATGGAGGACATTTGCAAACTGAGGTGTACCGCAAACCCACTCACACAGACCAGTATTTACAGTTTGACTCCCATCACCCTCTGGAGCACAAGTTAGGAGTCATCAGGACTCTGTACCACAGAGCAGACAGCGTCCCCACTAACTCAGGAGCCAGACAGAAGGAGAAATCACACACAAAACAGGTTCTAGAGAAATGTGGATATCCTAACTGGGCCTTCCTCAAAGCAGAGAAGAAACACAAACAGGACTCCAGCCAGCCATCAGGTGAAAAGAAGGAACCCAGACCCAGACCAGTGGTCATTCTGTATGTTGCGGGAGTTTCAGAGAAACTGAGACGTTTATTTTCTAAACACAACGTCCCAGTGGCTTTTAAACCCCAAAATACATTACGGCAAAGACTGGTTCATCCCAAAGATCCAGTCCCCCGGCACAAACAGAGTAATATTGTGTATGCTGTTCAGTGTCAGGAGGGCTGTGATCAGTCTTATATCGGGGAAACTAAACAGCCACTGGCCAAAAGGATGGCCCAGCACAGAAGATCAACATCATCAGGTCAGGACTCTGCGGTCTACACTCATCTCCAGGCCAGCGGTCACTCTTTCAGGGATGAAGATGTTCACATCCTTGATAGAGAGGAACAATGGTTTGAGAGAGGAGTAAAGGAGGCCATCTTTGTGAAAAGAAACCGTCCATCATTAAACAGAGGTGGAGGCCTCCGGGTTCAACTGTCCCCCACTTAGGGCCAGTTTACACGGCGCGTATTTTGAGTGTAACCGCTACTTTCTCTTTGCGACTTTGCTTATCGCCTACACGACGCTGCTGGCCCCCCTCTTTGGCTCCGATACTTTTCTGATCCTGCTCTCAAGGTGGAAGTTTTTCGCTGACCCCCCGCTGATAATGTAAACATCTCCCGTGGAGCTTTTGTGTCAACCACATGCACGCAGCCCGCATGCGCGGACAGTCTGACATTTAATTCATTCATTCATTCAACCTTTATTTATACACGTGTCACGTTGCAAAATATAACAGTTTAACAATAATAAACAGTATTTATGTTGGCGTGGGAGATGTTTAAATTTATCTGAACTACAGTATCTATCTGGACTCGTTACATTTTTTAAACAGTGCGTAACGTGCTGTGAAAATGAAGACACCAGGTTTATTTTTTATTTATTTATTTATTCAGCACCACAAAGTTTACAACACAAACACTGAGAATTAAACTGAACACACTATTAAAACACGTGAACCGAACTGTAACTACGTTAATGAACTGGACTCTTGCTGTGTGTTCATCTGGACCCATCAGAACCGCCGAACCGTCTGCCTGTTTGTTGGAACGACAGCTTCTCCACCTGGCAGAAATAAATAAATAAATAAATAAAAACTCAGTTGTTGTGTGATCAAAGTAAACACAAGCAAACATTATATTAAGAACGTTGATTTACCTGCTGTAAGTCAGCTGTTTATCACGGAGTAAAGTCCGGTTCTGGTCCACAGTCCACTCAGCGTCTGGTGTGTGCAGCTTGTTAGATGAAGCGGTCCCACTTGGTGTCAAATCTGTTGACTCTTATCCAAATTCCAGCTTTAACTTGTTGTTAACTTGTTGACAACAACTTGTAGTTAGCTGATTTTAGCCAGAGAGGAAAGCAGACGAGGCAGCTGTTTACCTCAGGCTGCACGCATGCGCAGTAGTGAAGGTTCCAAAAATCACAGCGCCATCTAATGGCCCAGCATGGTAACTACAGTGAAATCATGAGGACGGGGGGTGGAGGGGGAGAGAGTCGTATCCACAGAATTCGACCGTGTCAACGCAAAACTTTTCACCTAATTAACATACCCAAAACATCCGTTTCCCCCACACAGTGTCCGTGTAAACAGGGCCTTACAATGCTGCTATTGCTAGTACTGTATCACTCAGCCCTCTGTGAATAGCAAGCAGCCATCAGGGAACTAACAACCAATCGTTAGGCTGATGAGCTTCCTTTACATGTGAACAGCTATTTCTGGCTGTCAGCAGCAAACTGATCTACTATGAGAAGGTGCTATTTATAGTTGGTTGCAGTTGGCGTGTTTCCATCAAGGTTTCTAGGTGCGCATTATGAAGCATCGCATCAGAAAAGCTAAATGGAAACGGCATAATTCGAGTTAACTTCCTCTAAGTCGCTCTAAAGTTTATACGCTCGCTTGAGGTAGTTTTTGGGGAGTCGATTCAGAGCTGAGTCGGCTAAACGACAGATGGAAACAGATTAGCCGACTCAGTTCTGCCGCAGCGAACATTCACGTCACGTGACTGATCAGCTGTTTCCGCTCCGGACAACATGTAACATCGCTAAAACTAGTTGGCATGACAGAATAAATACAACTTGCCCGATAGCAACACATACCTGAAATATTCTCTCCATTTTGCCGAGATGTCTGTTTTCAAACGCTACTTCCTGTTTACTGTGGAAGTGCGTAACGCTGACGTCTGACGTATGGCGCTGACGTGTGACGTAATGACGCTGACGTCTGACGTAGAGACGCTTTGCGTGGCATTGCAGATGCGCTTCAAGCCAGTTTAATGGAAACACTTCTGATCCTCATAATTTTAATTTACATTTTAGCGAAATTTTCTAAAATTCGCTCAAAAATCGAATTTAAATTGGATGGAAACATAGCTAGTGACTCAGACATCCAAAAGACTTCCATCAAAGACGAACCATTTCAAAAAAGAAAAATCTGTCCAGAGGACCTGATTTAACTTTGTTGGATTTTTCTACCTGGATTACTGAGCATGAATCAGGACATATTCTAATGAGAATTTCTTGATGTTATTTGAGAGAGGAAACCTCAAACCATATTTGGAAATCAGGATTTTCCAGCTGGTATTGAAAGCAGCTTCACTGTAATATAGGGAAAGTAGCAGAATTTTAAGGCTTTTCTGCTCAAAATTGTAGTTACCGGTAGTTGTTGGTATTGCTCAGAAAAGAGCTTCAAAAACATTCTGTAGCATTATATTTTGGACATTTAATTCAAGGGACCCATATACTGTATAAGGTTCATCATCATTCATCATATTTTGACAAAATGCAACTGTCACAAACGTTTCAACCAACCAGCTCTTTAGCTGCCTACATGTTGAAGTACCACTTGTTGACTTAATCCTCGGCGCAACTTGACAGGTCACATATTCATGTCTCATATCCATGAGTCAGAAAGCGTGAGAAGTGTGAGACAGCTTTGGGAATGTTTAGAAAATTAAGAAAACAGACTGAGACAGTGACTAATTTGTGACAAAAATTTAGCAAATCGTTTGCAGGATTTCAAATATTGCAATTTATTTGAATTTAAGTACAAACCGGTTTCCAAAAAAGTTGGGACACTAAACAAATTGTGAATAAAAACTGAATGCAATGATGTGGAGATAGCAAATGTCAATATTTTATTTGTAATAGAACATAGATGACAGATCAAAAGTTTAATCTGAGTAAATGTAACATTTTAAAGGAAAAATATGTTGATTCAAAATTTCACAGTGTCAACAAATCCCAAAAAAGTTGGGACAAGTAGCAATAAGTGGCTGGAAAAAGGAAATTGAGCATATAACGAACAGCTGGAAGACCAATTAACACTAATTAGGTCAATTGACAACATGATTGGGTATAAAAAGAGCTTCTCAGAGTGTCAGTGTCTCTCAGAAGCCAAGATGGTAAGAGGATCACCAATTCCACCATTGTTGTGCAGAAAGATAGTGCAGCAATACCAGAATGGTGTTACCCAGCGTAAAATAGCAAAGACTTTTAAGTTATCATCATCAACCGTGCATAACATCATCAAAAGATTCAGAGAATCTGGAACAATCACTGTGCGTAAGGGTCAAGGCCGTAAAACTCTACTGGATGCTCGTGATCTCCGGGCCCTTAAACGTCACTGCACCTCAAACAGGAATGCCACTGTCAAGGAAATAACAGAATGGGCTCAGGAATACTTCCAGAAAGCATTGTCAGTGAACACAATCCACCGTTGCCAGCTGAAACTCTACAGTGCAAAGAGGAAGCCATTTCTAAGCAAGCTCCACAAGCTCAGATGTTTGCACTGGGCCAGGGGTCATTTAAAATGGAGTGTGGCAAAATGGAAGACTGTTCTGTGGTCAGATGAGTCGATTTGAAGTTCTTTATGGAACACTGGGACGCCATGTCATCTGGACCAGAGAGGACAAGGATAGCCCAAGTTGTTATCAACGCTCCGTTCAGAAGTCTGCATCACTGATGGTATGGGGTTGCATGAGCGCTTGTGGCATGGGCAGCTTGCATGTCTGGAAAGGCACCATTAATGTAGAGAACTATGTTCAGGTTCTAGAACAACATATGTTCCATCTAGACGTCATCTCTTTCAGGGAAGACCCTGCATTTTTCAACAAGATAATGCCAGACCACATTCTGCAGCAATCACAACATCATGGCTACGTAGGAGCAGGGGGGCCGCCAGGAATATTGGGCCCCATGACAAAAAAATCCAATTGGGCCCCCCTGCACAGCTGCTTTTGCCACATCTCTAGAATTTAACTGACAGTGGTGGGATGTAACTAAGTACAAATACTTTGTTACTGTACTTAAGTATATTTTTCATGTACAGTATTTGTACTTTACTTAAGTAGAATTAAATGTGGGTACTTTTACTTTTACTGCACTACATTTTACATAAAGTATCTGTACTTTCTACTACACTACATTTCTATAATGTGTTGAGTTACAAGTTACATTCACGTTGCAGCTTTTTGATTTGTCGTTAGTTTGAAAGTAACTGATGTTGAGAGAGGAGTTGGTCCATTGAATCACTGCAAAGTGGGCAGGTAACGTTAGACCCACCTTCAAGAAGAGCTGGACCAGTGACGTATATTTTAGTATATACCGTATATGTCATTGAGCTGGGAGCACCCACAGCACCACTAACACACACAAAATGGATTCCACTAGAGAGATTCAGCCAGAAGATACACAACACCCAAGGCCTTATTGAAAGCTTATTGAAATGTTATTGAAAGACTATTGAAAGACTGTTTAGTACAGCAGGACAGATTCTCTCTCCCAAAAGATCCAGACTGGACTCAAAAAACTTTGAAAACCAACTTCATCTGAACTTGAACAAGAAATTCTTGCTGCAGTATTAAAATGTGTCAGTTCATGGGATGTTAGGAGACAAGAGATTTCTCCAAATGTCTCGACACTCAGGTCCAAGTTTTGAAATAACCTCAGCTGGAGCAACAACACCACCAGCCTGATCAAGAAAGGTCATCAGAGACTCTACTTCCTCAGACGGCTGAGACGAGCTGGTCTGAGCAGCCCAGTTCTCACCTCGTTCTACAGGTGTGCAGTGGAGAGCGTCCTGTGCTCCAGCATCAACGTGTGGCATGGAGGCTGCACAGTTGAAGAGAGGAAAGCTCTACAGAGAGTGGTGAAGGCTGCACAGAAGTCTGTTGGAGTCAGTCTCCCCACCATCACAGACATTTACACCTCCAGATGCAGGAAAAGAGCCACCTGCATCATGAAAGACCTCACTCACCCAGCACACTCACTCTTTGCCCCACTCCCCTCAGGACGGAGGTTGAGGAGCATCAAATGTAGAACCACTAGACTGAGGAACAGCTTCTACCCTGAGGCTGTTAGACTCATGAATAAATAAAATAAAATAAACACTGCAAAATATCACATCATGCTGATGCTGATCTGTTTTCTTGTTGCTGTGTTCATCTGTGACCATCTGCTCATACAAACTCATGTTCGTGCTGCTGTTTATTCCCACTATATTAGGCTTAGTGTATTACTAGTTGATGTTTTTCTTAGTTAATTCTAGATGTTATTACTGTTTTTCTCTTGCATTTGTTGTTGGATGTAACTGGGACCCCGTGTACATAATCTCGTTTTCATCACATGTACCACATGCGGTGCAAATGACAATAAAGACTCTCTGACTCTGACTCTGAAAATAGTGTCAGGAAGTTAAAGTATTGTTCACTATTGACCCATTACAAGGTTGACATATTTTAACTAGATACCCTGATACATGCTCAATAATCCAGGTAGAAAAATCCAAAAAAGCTAAGTCTGGTCCTCTGGACATTCAAAAAACAAAACAAAACAAAGCAAAAAAAAAAAAACTGTAGAAACGTTTCGTCTTTCGTCCGAAAGACTTCCTCAGTCTGAGAAGCTGAGTTCAGCTCAGTCTTATAAATAGCACCCTCCCACAGTGGATCAACCAGTTGGCTGATGACAGCCGAAACCAGCTGCTCACATGATCAAGGAGGACCATCAGCCTGACGATGGATCGTTAACACCCTGATGGTTGTTTGCTATTCACAGAGGGCTGAGTGATACTAGCAATAACAGCATTGTAAGAGGGGGACAGTTGAACCCGGAGGCCTCCACCTCTGTTTAATGATGGACGGTTTCTTTTCACAAAGATGGCCTCCTTTACTCCTCTCTCAAACCATTGTTCCTCTCTATCAAGGATGTGAACATCTTCATCCCTGAAAGAGTGACCTCTGACCTGGAGATGAGTGTAGACCGCAGAGTCCTGACCTGATGATGTTGATCTTCTGTGCTGGGCCATCCTTTTGGCCAGTGGCTGTTTAGTTTCCCCGATGTAAGACTGATCACAGCCCTCCTGACACTGAACAGCATACACAATATTACTCTGTTTCCAGTCCCCCAGCACAAACAGAGTAATATGCTGTTCAGTGTCAGGAGGGCTGTGATCAGTCTTACATCGGGGAAACTAAACAGCCACTGGCCAAAAGGATGGCCCAGCACAGAAGATCAACATCATCAGGTCAGGACTCTGTGGTCTACACTCATCTCCAGGTCAGAGGTCACTCTTTCAGGGATGAAGATGTTCACATCCTTGATAGAGAGGAACAATGGTTTGAGAGAGGAGTAAAGGAGGCCATCTTTGTGAAAAGAAACCGTCCATCATTAAACAGAGGTGGAGGCCTCCGGGTTCAACTGTCCCCCTCTTACAATGCTGTTATTGCTAGTATCACTCAGCCCTCTGTGAATAGCAAACAACCATCAGGGTGTTAACGATCCATCGTCAGGCTGATGGTCCTCCTTGATCATGTGAGCAACTAGTTTCGGCTGTCATCAGTCAACTGGTTGATCCACTGTGGGAGGGTGCTATTTATAAGACTGAACTGAATACAGCTTCTCAGACTGAGGAAGTCTTTCGGACGAAAGATGAAACGTTTCTACAGTTTTTTTTGTTGTTGTTGCTTTGTTTTGTTTTGTTTTTTGAATGTCCAGAGGACCAGACTTAGCTTTTTTGGGTATTTTAACTAGTTGATGACAAACTGCAGAACTGATCAGAACCTGTTCCTTTGTTAGGTCTAATGCTCCTTTTTTTCAGGCAGACAACTTTTACTTAAATGTGTTTAGTGCTGTTAAAATGACACATTGGTTTTGTTTTATGTTAAATAAAAACTTTCAAAGATATAATCATTCCTCTTTCTTAGTTTGCTTAATGGTATTTAACTCATCCCTGAAATTCTGATGCACAGAATCACAAGTCTAAGTGTGAACTGTGTCACAGAGTAAACACAATAAAAACATGTATTATCTGCAGCATTGTTCATTAAAATGACTCAACACTATTAATGTATTACAGAAAACATACATAGAGTATGTACACTTAATGGCATTGTAGACCACTGCATTAGGTAATACATTCAGCAAGTACTTTTACTTTAATACTTTAAGTATTTTTAAAAGCAAGTACTTATTTACTTTTACTTAAGTAAAAATATTAATATGGTTCTACTTTTACTAGAGTACATTTTTGTCTGTTTATTTGTACTTTTACTTAAGTACAGTGTTTGAGTACTTTCTCCACCTCTGCTAACTGATCCAGCAAAAGTTTTACATAAATAACATTAAAGGCTTGCTTCCTTTGGTCCAATACTGGTACTAGCACAATATTTACTGTTAGTGAATTGTACATGCAACCGTCTGCATAGAGTATGCAATTCACTATTTAAAGCAAGATTAAAAACTACACATAAAAATGCACTAAAAGCCATATATTAATCTCTATTTTTATTGCACAAATTCAAAACAAAAAATTCTCTAAACATTCTTGAAAGATAAAAGACACTTAAATATACATTTGTAACTATATAACATTTACAAAAATCTACCTTACATCGTGTATAACTTTACATTCAAATTAGATTAAAATATATTGTCATCATCACCTCAAATTAGTGAAAACAGCAGATCTTTGAACAAGGTAGGAACAAACTTCTGGAAACCCAACATTTTCATGCCTCAAATATAATTTAACAGTATCTGCCTCTTGTTCAGCCTGACTCACACAGAGCCCAGCGCTGAGCCTTCTCGCTTCTGACTGCACCAGCAGCGTCAAATGAGCTAGGAACATACCATTTCATGCAGATACAGGGGGGTGTTGTTAAATATGTTGATGTTTGCTTTTTGGTCTGGGAGAGATAATATTTAAGTTTTACTGTTAAAACAAGTAAAAACAAAGCTACTACCATTAATGTATTATTATCAGGGGCCCACCACACCATGAAAAAATAATAATAAAAAAAGCCCAATCTCGGGCCCCTTTCAGTCAAGGGCCCCTGGAATTGTACCAACTTTTACCCCCCATACGGCGCCCCTGCGTAGGAGAAGGATCCGGTACTGAAATGTCCAGCCTGCAGTCCAGATCTTTCACCTATAGAGAACATTTGGCACATCATAAAGAGGAAGGTGCAACAAAGAAGACCCAAGACGATTGAACAGTTAGAGGCCTGTATTAGACATGAATGGGAGAGCATTCCTATTTCTAAACTTGAGAAACTGGTCTCCTCTGTCCCCAGACGTCTGTTGAGTGTTGTAAGAAGAAGGGGGATGCCACACAGTGGTAAAAATGGACTTGTCCCAACTTTTTTGGGATTTGTTGATGCCATGAAAATTTGAAACAACGTATTTTTCCCTTAAATGGTAAAATGATACATTCTCTCAGTTTAAACTTTTGATCTGTGATTTGTGTTCTATTCTGAATAAAATATTAGATGTTGGCATCTCCACATCATTGCATTCAGTTTTTATTCACAATTTGTTTAGTGTCCCAACTTTTTTGGAATCCCGTTTGTATGTAAATGAGGTGCAAGCATCAATCAGTGCAATTTCAAATAAATATACAAGAATTTTCTCAAAATTTAGTGTCTTGAACTGGTCAACAGTCGCAGCAGCCCTATGACATACTGGCCTTAGAGGATTAGAAACTTTTCTCACCAGGTGTGGGCTTTGGGCAGGTTGTTGGGGCTGGCATCAATCTGATGGATGGTGAAGAGTCGAGGTCCTGCAGCACCTGTAGAAATCAATGTTTAAAGGTTCAGTCTGCAGTTTCTGTAGAACTGCAGCACTTAGAAAAAATTTCAACAGGCAAAGCATTCTGATCCCTCCCCCTCAGAGCCATATATGGCTCTGCTCTCCCATGGTCTGCTGAAATTCAAATTCAAGCTCTGTTTTTATTGGCTGATTCAAATTCAAGCTCTGTTTTTATTGGCTGGTTACAAACTCTGTTTTTATTGGCTGGAAAATGGCGGGTCACCTTTTCTTTTTAGAAATGCTTATTTACCACCTGGAGAAGCAAGGGGACAATTTTTTTTTTAGTTTTTTTCAGAGATTACCTGGCTAACATCAGTCTGTCAGGAGGTAGTGACAGAGTGAAGAAATATGTTTATAAAAAAAGCTACATACTGAAGCTTTAAGGCAACAAATTACAAAGAAAGAAATAACAAAATACAATTTCTTTGGGGCTTGAGACTATATACAGGTGGTCCCCGACTTACGAGCGCTCTTACTTACGAGGTTCTGGACTTACGAGCTGGCGAACGAGCAGTAAATTTGTAAAAAACATACAGAAAATACAGCACTTTTATGTGTTTTTAGATGATAGTGTGTTAGCTAACCGTTTGGAAACAAGTTTCTGAGCATGTTTATGAACTAGTTTGAACATTTGTGATGAAAAACGAGTGTTTGTTGTAGCGCTAGCATAAATTTTCCGACTTACGACCGAAAATCCGGACTTACGAGAACACGTGTTTCGTGTTCCGACATACAAGATTTTCGTGTTACGAGATACTCGGAGGAACGGAACTCGCTCATAAGTCGGGGACCACCTGTATTTATGGGAGACTGGAATTACATATACCGGTACGTATATACAGTATATATATAAAAAACTCAACTCTGTCACTTTGTTTGAGAAAGTCCAAATTGGAAAATAAAAAGGTGAGATGTTCAAAGCTGATGTGTACAAGTCGGTTATTTAATGTTCCAAATATCTGAACTCAGCTGGAGCAACAACACCACCAGCCTGATCAAGAAAGTTCATCAGAGACTCTACTTCCTCAGACGGCTGAGACGAGCTGGTCTGAGAAGCTCAGTCCTCACCTCCTTCTACAGGTGTGCAGTGGAGAGCATCCTGTGCTCCAGCATCAACGTGTGGCATGGAGGCTGCACAGCTGCAGAAAGAAAAGCTCTACAGAGAGTGGTGAAGGCTGCACAGAAGTCTGTTGGAGTCAGTCTCCCCACCATCACAGACATCTACACCTCCAGATGCAGGAAGAGGGCCACCTGCATCATGAAAGACCCCACTCACCCAGCACACACACTTTTTGCCCCACTCCCCTCAGGAAGGAGGTTGAGGAGCATTAAGTGTAGAACCACTAGACTGAGGAACAGCTTCTACCCTGAAGCTGTTAGACTCATGAATCTCTAACCCGGAAAATCACTGTAATGCCACTGTAACTGGTGATATATGCCTTTATCCATGCTGCTGATTATCCATGCTGCTGATCTCTTGCCTTTAAGTTTCTGTATTCATACCCATCTGCTCACCACAGCTTGCCCAGTAGCTCAATTGGTTAAGCACCGCACATTGGCCCATTGGGTTGGCGCGCAGATACTTTTGGCAGCACGGTGGCACAACTGGTAGAGCTGCTGCCTCTCAGCGAGCAGGTCCCCGGTTCAAATCCCAGTCCGGGGGCCTTTCTGGGTGGAGTTTGCATGTTCTCTCCGTGCATGCGTGGGTTTTCTCCGGGTGCTCCGGTTTCCTCCCACAGTCCAAAAACATGCATGTTAGGCTGATTGGTAACTCTAAATTGACCCTGGGTGTGAGTGAGACAGGTCCCTCTTGTAAATGAGTCCCCGTGGCTCAACGAGGCTAGCCTGTATAAATAAAGGTTGAATGAATGTCTGCATAGCATAAATTAATGTATGGTTGCATACCCTTATAAAAACATGTCACAGTGCTGTCATCAAAGTTAAAGATGGCCTTATGATTTTTCTTTCCGTCAGTGTGGTCACTGAAACTATTCATCTGCTTAAAACATCTCACTTTATTTATTGGACTATTACACAGGTTTGAGAGTTTCAGATAACTTAGAATAACCAGTCAGACTGCTGCTCTGTCTTATAGTTTAAGAATAAAATACAAAATAACAAGAGGAACTGAAAAAATTACAGGAAAACTTAAAATAATGCTCTGAAAATCTAAGCTGGCAAGTTATTCCTACATAACATCACAACAAGCTTATAAAAATCAAATATGAGTGACATCCAGTTTGTTCCTGTCACAGGACTGACTACAGTATGGGGGCAACTTTCAGTACGATAATAAAACAGCTTGTCTTTGTGGCTAATCGTCCAAAAGTCCTGTTAAAGCCCAATTTGTTTTCAGTTTTGCTAAACTACTAATATGACTTTCACGATACTGACAGAGTTGATCTGAGATGTTTTGTATTTGTTGCTCGTGTTGTTCTTTCACTTGGTTCAGTTCTCCTTGCAGATTTTCTCTTTGCTTCTCCAGCATCTGCAGCCACTGAGCGAACAAAATAACCACTATGCTCATATTTAGCATTTTTTCAAGTCGTTCTCACAGTCCTCAGTTGCTGAAGGGACAGGCAAGATTAACTACGTTAACTGAGAAGTAGTAAGAAATGTTTCAATTTGTAGTTTGAAGTTGCACAAAAAAATAAAAATAAAAAAGAAGTTTATTACCAGGAAAAGAAAAAAAAAACTGACCAGAAGTAGTAAGCATACTTTACACAAGGCATCATGGGTTGTAGGGTTGGGGTAAATACAATACAGTACAGTGATAAAAAACAGGTTTGTATGCTCAATCATCCAGGTAGATAACAACAAAAAATGTTAAATCATGTCATCTGGACCATTTTTTAAGGCGGACACATTTCCTCTTCCATCCAGAAGACTTCATCAGTCTGCCTGCTAACCAGACCTGTCCATAAGTAGCCTCCACTGCTGTGTTTCAAGCCAACCTCCTGTTGGAATCTCAGAAGCAAGCTTTTAACACAAGCTTTGTTTACATGCTTTGATCGGATTGAAATGTTTTCAGATTGAATAACTCAAATGTATTGTTTACATGGGCACAATCTGTTCATGACGAGCGTTTACATGCAGCGGGCTTTGTTCTGAACAGAAGTACTGACATGCGCAGAGTATTAAACTCACCTAAAAAAAACACAGAAGAAGACATTCTACTTCCGGGATGAACGTAAACAAACCTGAGCACCCAAAATGGACCCGCGGCAGGTTTTAATGACGGTGGAGACGTTACTGCACTCCCTGACTGAGCTACAGGTAACACAGGTCATTTTAAGCTCTTTCAAAGTTTCTAGTAGAAATGTTGTGTCGCTCCCCGACCAGTTTTGCTTCCCCGACATGCTAATATTATTAGCATCTAGCCAGGCGGAAATGACAAAGTTGCACATGCGCAGTCTGTTCAGTTTTTCACCATCAGATAAAAACGAACAGATCAAACGTTTACATGCGCACCGTTCGTGTTATGAATCGGCTTAAACCACCCGTTTCGTTATGATCACAAATTATTTCGGATCACGCTGAATAAACAAAAAATAACCCAAACAGGGTGTTTACAAGACACGTTTTTATTCCGAACGGCCGTTTGATCCGATTACTTACCGGTATGTCCATGTAAACATAGCTACCGTACATACAAAAGGACCCCTCCACCCCAAACAATCAATCATCGTGATTAAAGAGGAACTAAACTCCAAATTAACTTTTTTAGCTGATAAACTCCCTAGAATGTGTCTAAAATGTTGTATAGCACTATGTCCGTGGGACGGCCGTGGTGTAATGGTAATGGCAGTCGTCCCCCGATCGGAAGGTTGGAGGTTCGAATCCTGAGTTCCCACACCATGTGTCGTTGTGTCCCTGGGCAAGACACTTAACCCCGAGTTGCTCCCGGTAGGACAGGCAGCGCCTTGCAAGGCAGTCTACCGCTACCGGTGTATGAATGTGTGTATGAATGGGTGGATGGTTGGTACCGTGAAGCGCTTTGGGGTCCCTCAAAGGGGGCTGGAAAGCACTATATAAGTAAGCTCCATTTACCATTTAATCTTCACATATTTGTGTGTGTTAGTTTAACTCGGCAATATTTGGTGTAAAAACGAGTTTACGGTAACCCTATGGGTTGAACAGAGGAATTGCAGCTTAATTTTCTTATTGGTCAAGGACTGTTCACTCTGACGTGTCTTGTACACTCTGACATCACAAAAGTGGTTCAAGCAGAGCCAATCCCCTGCAGAGATGAGAAGGTCCGTGCTGCAGTTCATACCTTATATGGAAGTGGTACATTGCACTCTGGAATAGAACTGCAACAATGCATATTATAGTTTTTGGAATGGCACTAGTTATTTGTATATTTTAACTTATTTATTTTAGGAATACTTTTCACTTCATCGAAACTATTTGGTTGTATTTGTTTTCTTATTGTGCGATGGACCAGTAAATGCATGAATGCCAAGTTGGGGCAGTGGTGTAGGAGCGGGTTTGGGATCCGACAGACCCAGGTTCGATCCCCGGTCACGGCATATCTTGTATTATTTTCTTTCTTTTTTTTTACGCCTTTTGTTTCGGATAGATCGGGTGAGAATAGATAAATACATCTGCATAAGTATTCTTTGTTGTTGCTTGTTGTTTATTACTTATGTAATATTAACATTCAGAAACAATAACGGTCTCTCGTCCTGGCCACACCTCCTCGCTCAACCCCCACCCGCCTCCCCCTCCTTTAGGCGGTGTCTGGTGACACTCCCACTTTGTTGCATTTTTTGAATTCTGTCTTGGGGGCGGGGCTACCGTTTCACAGTGGGTTGAGTGCCTCTTTAACAAGCAAATGTTTTAGGCATAGTTGCCAAGTCCGCTTATTTCAAGCGGCATTGGGCCTGTTTTTTCCTGGAGTCGCTTTCAAATTTGGTCAGCCGCTTGTGGCGTTTTTTTGGGCTTCTCGCGGACATAGAGTTGCTTATTTGTGCTTGTTTTTCAGTCGAGCAGTAATGCGAGTGGTAGGTAGTTTGTCACGCCCCCCTTCCACGTATGTTACGTCAAGGCGGATGTGTTACGTTCAGGTGCAGTTGGCGCAAGCGACAGAGACGAATTCCTGAAGTTATTTTAAAGGTATTGTGACATCATTTTTGAACTTTGCATATAGTGACACAACATATATATCTTGTATCATTCAACTATGTTAGTTTTTAGCAAACAAAATGATAAATTAATGAAAATTACTTTCAAAGTGTGTTTAAAATTAAAAACCGTGTTTCTTCACGGGACATCCGACTACACGCGAATGCAACATTGTTCTTTATCCTTTGTCTCTGTTCTTTATTCTTTGTCTAGACAAGACAACGCTAATATGAGCTTTAAGTGGGGTAAATGTGGAAACAATATAATAAAGATTGGGAGAGAGCGTGCTCTTCAAGACTGGATCCGACCACAGATGGGAGACTTTTAAACAGAGTTTTAAGAAATCAAAGTTTTTTCCTGCCTGTATGCTGTTTTTTTTTCTACCTGCTTCATTGAGCATCAATACAGTATAAAGAAAGTTTTTTGTTGACTTTGCAGTATTTACATTTTATTTTTTAATTTGTACACATGACAAACCAGCTGTATAAAAATGCAAAATGTATTTTTATTTTTTAGACTGAATACGTTCTTTAATGTATAATTTTGCTGGTTATATGTAATGCCATAATAAATATGTTTATACTGTTTAAAACAGCCTTTTTTTACACAATGGGATGGGTTGCCAGCTGGGCTTTTTTGGGGCCTGTTTTGAAAGAGCGAGTCGCTTGTTTGTGCTTGTTTTGAAGGAGCTGATCGCTTCTTTCGGTCTGGAGATCTGGCAACCCTGGTTTTAGGTCAGATAGCAGACTTGCTACTCACAGAAACAGACTGAGGACAACCAAGGCCAAAATGGTTTAGAAAAAAAGGTTTGTAAGGTTGTTTTCACACCTGATAGTCCGGTAGACTTGGTTCGGTTGGGGATCAATAGTCATAACATTTTGTTTATATTTGAGCTGGTGTGGTTTGCATTCACACTGCACTGTGCAGTCGAGCCAACCTGTTCCCCCACTCGCCTGTGGTGGCACTGCACCAAGAACTACTGAAAGCAATGACACAAAAACCTCTGAAAAAGACACTACTTCTTCTTCTTATGGAAATAAAAACAAAAACGGAGTGGTGTTTTAGAGGTTTTATGAGTTCTATTTTGTCATTTTTCAACAATGGACTCAGCATGAGTGGAAGATGAGGCAGAAGACCATGGAGAAAGTTGTTTTTCACATAAGGCAAGCTGACGGCTTCATGTGAGGAAAGAGAAACGTGCGTTTATTTGCCCTGCTCTGTAGTCCACTTCCTGCTTGCGGAGCGGTGCCCAATCTGCTTGCATTCACACTGTACTCGAACCACGCTAGAGTTTTATTCTACCGGACCGAGACTTACGGTAGGTTTTTAGGAGAGTCAGAGTTTGCCTTTTTGTTCCATGACAGAGTTCAATGGTGTGGTCACACTCCCCAAACGAACCGGACTTCCTAGGCAAACGAGCTAGAGTTCGGGACAACAGGGCTGGTGTGAATGCACCCTTATGCCTGGTTTATACGCCGCAAGACTCCCTGTCTTACGTCTTTTACCCCCCGTTGAGTGAACAAACATTGCGCAACTTCTGGCTGCACTCCCGCTGTGATCCCCCGGTGACAGCCCGTCTTGTACGTGGCCCCCAAGCAGAACTGCAGCTGCACTCCCGCTGTGATCCCCCGGTGACAGCCCGTCTTGTACGTGGCCCCCAAGCAGAACTGCAGTCTTGCAGTTCTGCTTGGGGGCCACGTACAAGACGGGCTGTCACCGGGGATCACAGCGGGAGTGCAGCCAGAAGTTGCGCTACCTGTTTTCACTCAACGGGGGGTAAAAGACGTAAGACAGAAGTATAAACCAACCTTAAATCTAGCCTAAACATTTGATTGTTATACATAATGACTGATTGTTTTGGGTGGATGGGTCCTTTTGCATGTGTTAAAAGACTGCTTCTAAGATTCATGCATTCATTCAACATTTATTTATCGGTATACAGGTTAATCCCTCTGAGCCTCGGGGACTCATTTACAAGAGAGACCTGATTTTAACAAAGAGTGATGACAACAGTGGACAACAAAAGTCCTATTCGCACGGGATTAGTTTTACCTAGGGACCACATGTAAATAAATTACTCCCCAACGTCTGCTTTTTATGTGGCACATTCGCACGGGAACCAAAGCCTGAGGTTTACTGTATTTTCTACCGTACGTGTCGCACCGCCATATAAGTTGCATCAGTCCATATTTGTCTAATAAGGTGGAAAAATCCATAAATATGTTGCTTCGCCATATACTGTACGTCGCATCTATTATGCGTCACCACTGACAACCTGGAAATGTGGACCGGTGTTGTGCCAAAAACCAAGGGGCCACCAAATGGCAGCTGCGGGAGCTCAAAATATATTTTATCAGTCGTAGCTCAGAAAGCGGTGTGTGTCCGCTGCCATGTTGATAGAAATATGCCGGCTGTTCACGCGTGCGCATGTGGTTTAACACAAAGCCTCAGCTGGAGATATTTATGTCATCAACGGGGCGGCAGCGAAAAACCTCCACTCTGAGAGGTGGGTTCAGAAACCTCCGGATTCAAAGAGGGGGGCCAGTGGTGTCGTGTAAATGATCAGATTGGGCAGCACGGTGGCACAACTGGTAGAGCTGCTGCCTCTCAGCGAGAAGGTTGCCGGTTCAAATCCCGGTCCGGGGCCTTTCTGGGTGGAGTTTGCATGTTCTCCCCGTGCATGCGTGGGTTTCCTCCGGGTACTCCGGTTTCCTCCCACAGACCAAAAAACATGCTTGTTAGGCTGATTGGTGACTCTAAATTGACCCTAGGTGTGAGTGTGAGAGTGGATGGTTGTTTGGTGTGAGTGAGACAGGTCCCTCTTGTAAATGAGTCCCCGTGACTCAACGAGGCTAGCCTGTATAAATAAAGGTTGAATGAATGAATGAATGAAAAATCAACAGAAACACAGAGAGAAAGGAGCAGATTCACTGAAAATACGCGCCGTAAACGGCCCCTTGGTTTGTTGCAGTTCCTCAGATTGAAGAAGTCCTTTGGATAAAATATGAAAATGTTTCAACAAAGAAGAATTCATCCGGAGGACCTCACAACTTTTTTCTAGACAATTCTACCCTGGTTTTTGTTCATATTCTGCCCTGCTAATGCTAATCTTACCCTGGTAATGCTAATTCTTACTTGTTAAAGCTACATCTGCCCACTTTGTGCTAGCATTCTGATGTGTTAATGTGAAGTCTGCTCTGCTTATGTTAATTCTACTGTTTTTTTTGTTGTTGTTTTGTTTTTTGCTAACGCTTTGGTACATTTAGCAGTTATGTAGAGTACCAGTATTCTAGTGTTCATCTAGCTTTTCATTGATTTTGCTTCTTAGCTAGCGTTTCTCTGTTTGATGTTAGCATGCTGGTACTTCGGCTGTTAGGTAGCATTGTCCTTCATGTCCTTTGTTTTGCTAAAGTGTTGTTACTTCTTTTTTTTTCATTCTCATTTCTGCTTCTATTTTGCTAATTTCAGCTTTTAGCTTGTTTCTCAAATTGCAACTTTTTTCTGCATCTGTTTTGTTATTTTTCAGCATTTTGTGCTTCTTTCAGTTTCATCTTACCTATTTTCAGCTATTGAATTCCAATTAGGCTTTAGCTATTTTTGTTCTTTTTTTTGCAGCATTGCAAAATCATTCAGCAATCACACAACATTTTTGCAAGAAATGCTAATTTTTCTAGTTACTATTGTGAAGACGTGCTATCACTGCTTCTATACAATAAAAACATGTTAATCGTGTCCAAAAAAGTTGACTGTTTCAGATAACAATTGAAAACATATCGTTCACATTTTGTCTATATTCCTGACAGTTTTGTGGGCTTGCTGTTTAAACAACAACATTATGTTAGACACTGAGATAAACGGCTTCATTTCAGATATAAAGTCGGTGATAATGCTGCCATTTTCCTGCAAAATGCCTCTTAAACAACAGCCGTAATTCCTTTATTCTGTCAAATATGAATTAGTCAGTAAACGCCTCAGGTTTATAATGACTAAAATGTGCTGACAGAGACTGAGCACCAAAGAGATATTGTTTTGATTAGCATTCAGTACGCATTAAAACAACACAACCTGGCTAATAGCTATGATTTTTGGGCTTTTTTTTTTTTTTTTTTACCTTGCAGGGCCTTAAAACCTTGCAGAGGAACTCTTGAAGAGCCGGTAACAAACTGCAGCAGCCGGGCCCTGCGCTCCTCGTCGAAGGACTCCACAGCTTTCCAGAACCATTTCACGATGTTGCTGTCCGAAGTGCAGTGCTTGAGCCGCGTGTTGGACTTCCAGTCGTTGATGTCGATCTTCCCCAGGCCGCACACGATCAGCTACAGGCGGACCAATCGTTTCAGCAGGTTTGGATTGGAAGAACTTTAAATGAACATACGCATACAGAAACGAAGACGTACCTCCAGCTCCTTCTCATCAAAAGACTTGAGCAGGTGTTGGGGGATGACCTCATTGAAGCCTTTCTGCAGAGCCAAGAACTGGGCCTCGATGCCTCGCAGAAAACGCCAGTTGACGTAGAGGCGGACGTACTCCTTCTTGTTGTCCTGAGTGACCGGGATGCTTTTACCATTTGGCTTGAGCTCATGCTGGATGATCTCGCCGTACGCATTGTGCTCTACACAGAAGGTGTGGTCCAGCACACCTGTGATGTCATTGTCCCTGTCGGCAACATTACACATAAATGAAAGGAAGATTTGGTTTTTGTACCTGAACCTTTATTTTGTGTGTGGTGGGGGGAGATGGGAAAATTAAATAAAGACACAAACTAATACATTTTGGGTTTAAATAAAATATTTTGAATTTGTGGGATTAAAGGTGTAATCAGATCTTTTGAAGTGGGGCTCTGTGTTGAAAGGTTATGAACAATAAACATTTTACCTGTTGCAGATAACTCTTTGAACAGCTTCAGTTTAGTGAAATAAAAGTTTAATTCTGAGTTCAAGCAGAGCCAAGACAAAAGGAGATTGTTGCGGTCTTATTTTTCCACGACTATCACTACTGCTGTCGATCAAAAACAATATTGTATCAGTATTTTTGTTGATTTAAAAAAAGCATTTGATACTATTGATCACACCATTCTCCTTGAAAAACTGAACAAATATGGTATTAGAGGACCAGCATTACAGTGGGTATCTAGCTACTTGAAAGATAGGAAACAATTTGTACAAATAAATGATGTAAGATCTGACCTCTGTAATATCACATGTGGAGTTCCCCAAGGCTCTGTACTTGGACCAAAGCTATTTATTTTATATGTGAATGACTTGGTAAATGTGTCAGGACTCCTTAAATGTGTACTTTTTGCTGATGATACCACATTTTTCTGTTTAGGTGAAGATATAGAACAAATGTTGGAATTGATAAAGACAGAATTTGTCAAGATACAAACTTGGTTTAAAATAAATAAATTATCATTAAATCTAGAAAAAACTAATTACATAATAATAATGTCTTTGTCTGTCATCTGTGTATGTTTCCCATACACAGACGAAATTCGTCTCTGCATTTAACCCAACCACCACCAGGTGGTGCAGTGAGCAGCCAGAAAGCGCCCGGGGAGCTGGAGAATTAGGTGTGCACTCATAGACACCCCAAGGTGTGTAGTGGCCGGGGCGCGAACCCGCGTCCTTCGGGTCCCAAGTCGAAAGCCCTGCCACTACACCATCTTGGCTCCATAATATGATATTCAGTAATAAAAATCTATCTTTCCAATCGGAGGCAATGTGTTCAACATAACGGTACTTCTTCCAGCTATTTAACAGTTAAAAATGGTGTACCACAAGGCTCAGTTTTAGGACCCACTCTCTTTACAATCTACATAGCTAATGTAGGTCACTGCATCCCTGATGCATCCTTACATTTCTATGCTGATGATACAGTTGTTTATTGCCGAGCTAAAACAGTAGCTAAGGCTTTCCAGTTACTGCAATCCGCTTTTGACTTCATCCAGTCAGATTTGTTCCGTCTCAAACTTGTCCTAAATGCTGATAAAACAAAAGGGATGTTTTTTTCAAATAGGAAGTCGGTCCCAGCAGTTCTTCCTCTGATTTTATCTTCAAATGGTGTCCCTATTGAGTTTGTTGATTCCTATAAATATCTGGGTATCCTGATCGATTCACATCTCTCTTTTAAACTCCACGTGGAAAACCTAGTGAAGAAACTGAAAGTTAAACTGGGTTTCTTTTTCAGAAACAGATCATGTCTATCACTGAATGTCAGGAAACGCCTTGTGTCTGTGACTTTCCTTCCCTCCATTGATTACGGTGACATTCTCTACATGAATGCTCCTACAAGCACCCTGCGGATGTTGGATGTTGTCTATCATGGTGCACTAAGATTCATAACTGGTTGTGATTATCGTACCCACCACTGCACCCTGTATTCACTGGTTAACTGGACATCATTAACCTCACGCAGACTCTTCCACTGGTACATTTTCATCTTTAAATCACTTCTTGGTCTGCTGCCCTCATACATCTCCTCCTACATGTCTTTGCGTGAGTGCAGCTACAGTGTGCGCTCTCAGGACATGATTACCTGCAGTGTTCCGTCAGTGAGGACTGAACTTGGAAAAAGGGCCTTCTCCTATTCCGCTCCTGCTTCATGGAATATCTTACAAAAAGATCTGAAGCTCTCGAACTTGACTTCTCTAAATGGTTTTCAGAATCTGTTGGAATCCTGGCAAAAACCAATGCAGATTTGTTCCTGTCTTTGATTTTATACGTCTACCTTATAATGTTTTGCTAGTTTTTTGATACTTTGTAAAAAAAAAAAAAAAATTGTTTTTCTCTTTTGTTTTCTATTGTTTATTGTTTGTTTGTTTGTTTATTGTTTAAGGAAATTCTACCATTGCTGTTCATTGTTCTTTAGTTTTAGCAGGTCGCTTTCGTAAATGAGCCCATGAGGTTCAAAAGATTTACCTGACTAAATAAAGGTTGAATGAATGAATGAAAAAAAGAAAACTGTTGATGTTCCACTCAAAATTGAGGGTGTTGAGATTTGTAGAGTGAGTGAGGTGAAGTTTTTGGGTGTTATCATTGATGACAAACTGACATGGAAACAACACATAAATTCTGTAAGAATAAAAATAGCTAAATCGATTGCAGTACTGTACAAAGTCAGAGACCTATTGAATGATAAAGCTCTGTATTTGTTGTATAACACAATCATTGTTCCACACTTAATCTATTGTATTGATGTTTGGGGGAAAGCGTGTAAAACAATCACAAAGCCTATTTTTGTATTACAGAAAAGAGCTGTAAGAATTATCACTAGAAAACATTACCGTCATCCATCAAGTACATTATTTTATCAACTAAAGTTATTGAAGTTCCATGATTTGGTAGACTATAATATTTTATCAGTTATGTATAGGGCTCAAAATAATGCATTACCTTTAAATATCCAAATGCACTTTGTTAAAAGACAAAGTTGTTATAATCTTAAGGGGACAGAGATGTTTGTAAAACCACAATTCAGAACTAGTTTGAAGGGACGTTCTACCTCAATCCAGGGAATTAGATTATGGAATGGCTTGGAGAATGTAGTTAAAAATGCCAAGTCAATGTTTACATTTAAGAAAATGATCAAAACGAATGTGTTAAAAAATATATATATGAAATAGCGTAATGTGTATTGTATTAGTTAGAAAATTAGAAAGAGTTAGTCATTTTGTACTGTTGGTTGAAGATTATTATTGTTTAATCTGATTGTTGGAAAAAAGGGGCAGATATAATAAGATTTATTCTTCTTTCTGCTACCTTTCATTTTTTTATATTTTGTACATTATCATTTATGGGATTGTCTTGTATTGTTTCTTTTGTAAAAAAAAAATGAACAAATTTAATAAACAAACATAAACTATCAGTTTTGGATCACATTATTTAAACAGAAGTCTGGGATTATTTGCATGTACATTTAGCAGGTAGCTGTAGCACTTCGGGTGAAACCTGGAGCACTTCCAGCTGGATTATATTAATAGTTCTCCCAACAAAATCGTGTCAGCCTGTCAAAATGTCAAGATTTGGAGTGTTTAAAAACAGCAGAAGTCAGTTTTGGCCTTGGCCCCGGTCTGACTGACCTATAGCTCTTAAATTTGAAAAAACAAAACAAAAAACGACATTTTGTCAAACTGAGGTCATTCACATAGTTATCTACAACAGGTAGCATATTAATTGTTTGTAACGTTTCCATAAAAATCCTTTCACCATTTCTGAACGAATGCTTTAAAAGTGTAAAAACACACTAGGGGGCACTGTTATCAAGATTTAGGAGAAGTTTTGGTTGAAGCTGCAGATACATACAGGTATATTATTTCATTTGTTTAATGGGACTGATGTGTTTTAAAGGATCCAGTCGAGTTTTTTTAGTTTGCAGATGTTGAATAAAATGCGTCTTGTACGTACAGGATCCAAACCAGGCTGTTGTGCAGGTCGGGGTCGACAGACTCCATGTCGTCCAAAGTGATGGGTTTACCCAGCAGCTGTTTGTAGAACGGTAAAGTGAAGCCTCCATCGATGTAGTGGCCATGAAACACTGCCATCCCCATGATGCGGCCTACGAAGTGAAAGTATGACAGGTGCTCCTGCGAGGAGACAAAAACAACTTTACAAAAGAAGTCTGAAGGATGCTTGGACAACAGTGAACTTTAACATGTCTGACTTTGAAGAGTTCGTTTAAAAATAAGCTGTGGCTGAGTGGTTAGAGCAGTCACCCTCCAATGGGAGAGTTGGTGGTTCGATTCTACTTTGTACCAGCAGTCACGTGCTGAAGTGTCCCTGGGCAAGACACTGAACCCTCATTGCCTCTGATGTGTGTCCCATCAGTGTATGAATGTGATAAAGCTCTGATTATTATTTGTACAGATCTAGTAGAGAGCTGTATGAGTGGGTAAACGAGGGCACAGATTGTGTTAGAGCTTTGAGTGTCTTGATTAGATAGAAAGGTGCTTTATACTGTAAGTACAATCTATTTATCATAAAAAAAACAAAAGGTGGCACAACATCAAACTGTTATTTATAAAATAGGACGTAAACAACCTTGAAGATATAATTTCACAAGATCTTTCACTCTAAAGCTGCAGTGCAGGCAACACAAGGCAGCTTGAACACAGGGATGAAGCTGAGGAGGTCGAGGGGAAACATGCTGCAGCCTCTGAAAGCTGCTGACCAGCTTGAAGCCAAAAGCATGGCGACAGCCGCGTGTTGCACTGAGCTGGCTGCACCATCTTTTTATTTCTCCCTCAGCCACGCCCTGACCACACCGGTCTCACATACTCATTGATTTGTCAGCTGTTCAAATTGATTCCTGTCCTGTTTATAAAGATGACAGTTCTTAACAGACTGCGAGAGCAGCAGCTGCATCCGCCCTTCCGTCCAACAGATGAATACAGAAGCCATTACCAGTAAAATAAATCAGAGGCTGTTTAACCCTCGTGTTTTGGTGTACCTGGGTGGATGCGTTGTTGTTGGATTGATTTTAAAAAATCCAGTAAAATAATATAAATACAGTATGTCTGCTCCTGCTGCGCCCACGTGCTGGAAGCTGGTGAAGTCATCGAGTCAAAAGTTTGCTCGTACGTTTTAGAACGAACCAAAACTTAAAATGACAAATTGTTTGCACTCCCTTAAATAAAACAAAACATGTTTAAATGTGATATTTGTCCAGAGCAGATAACAGAAGAAAACTGACTCCTGGTTCTGCCTCTGAGAGATTCTTATCATATGGCCTGTAAGTCTAATTATTATTTCCTGTAATGTTGTGATTTATGTGCATTAATACAGACACTGTATATGGGGTCTTTATATATATTTTTGTATATTCACAGCTCATGCTATGGGACAATTTGTGTGGGAGCCATTGCCTGCCTTTTGAGCTCTGGGGAAGAAACATGGACACTTTTTCTTTTGGTGGGAAGAGATTTGTCTTTATTTGTTTATGAACAGTGAAAATGCAAAACTGAAACATGTTGTTTTGTGGACATTGGAAAAAAAAGAAGAACATTTTATTATGTGGTTGGTCTTATGTGCGAAAAAAATTGTCATTCTCTGTACCAAAGGGTGTACACGTTGTAGTGTATGGTCCTTGTGTGATGGGTTATATAAACAACAGGAAGTAACTCAATAAAATCCTACTTGTCAGGAGGGATACCCAGATAAATATTCACAAACATAGGAAGACCAGTAAAACCATCACAACCTGGTGACAAACACTGCAGTAACACTTTTCTGAATTCAAAAGCATTGTGTCCCAAAACGTAAAGTTCTTGTTCCACTTTCAGCTGCTCCTTTCTGCAAGGCTCGGCACGCAGAGCAAATTCACACAAAAGATTTGGTAATTGTTTTACACCAGATTTAATCTGGGTCCGACCTGCAGCATCAGGATTACAAGCCAGTGACACTGACCGCTGAGCTACCACTGCCCCAAAATGAAAAAGAAAAAGATAAGTGTAGATGGTGGACAAAAAGAGAATTTAAAAATAGAAAAGTTTTAAAGATGAGTTTTGATGCAGACTGATTATTGGGCACCACTAAACAGAAAGAAAAGCTTTTCTTCTAATTTGTTAATCACAACCAGTTTTTTTTTAATCTGAATATTTTAACCGTAAAACACAAACGATCAGAGATTCAAAGACCTCTGTTGTTAAAAAGTGGTTTTAAAATTACAAATTGACTAAATGTGTTTTGCACGACTACAACAGAATAGCAGAAAATAACTTTCAACACATCGGGGTGAAAATTAAACCACACAGCTGCGTCTGACAAGTGTCTGAATGTTCATAAAATTAAAAGAATCCCATATTTAAAAAGGTGAGAAACGTTGTGCCAATGTAAAATTGTGTTTCTGATTAAAATGATGGCTGTGGACACAAGCCCTGCTACAATGAGACCAGCTTCCTGAACCGAGCATTCTGTGCTAACAGGAGCACACAAGATTCAAGAGCAACAGATGAAACAGCTCGGTGTGCATCTTCACACACAAACTCACATGATCCCTTCGAGGAAAAGAGCTGGTCTAGACTTGTAGGTTTAAACCAGTTGGACAACGTGTCATTTTTTCTGCTAATAATGTTCTAAAGTTTGAGATGGAGTCGGCGCTTGTAACTCACGGGATTGACGGCGGAGTCGGGGTTGATCTGCAGCGTGTAGATGTCGTCACGTGAGTACTGGAACAGGCCGTAATATGGGTTCAACATCTCATGGGACAGCAGGTACAGCCACTCCCTGCACAACGTGACATGTAAGGAGAGAACAAGAGAAAATGACACTCAGCTCTGGAGTTAAAGGGATATTATGGCCATTTTCAGATGGTGTTCTGCAGAAAAGTTAAGAAGGTTTAGGAATAGAGATTTTATTGTTACATGTTATGAATTTGTTTGGCTAATATTCTATTTGTTTGTACATTTTTAACTGTGTTGGGGCGAAAACCTTTTCACTTCCGATGCCGATATCCGAGGTTTAGTACAGGGAGTCCTCGGGTTACGTCGCCCTTGACTTACGGCAATTCGGACGTACGAACGCATCATAATTAATAAAAATATGAAATTAAAAAAACTTTTTTTTTGTGTGTTTAAATGTTCTTGATTTCATGTGTACAGCACTTTGTTGCAGCTGTGGTCGTTTTAAATGGCTTTATAAATAAAGTATCATTATTATTAAAATTATCATTTTTAAGCCTATATGCACAGTTTCCAGAAGTTCCGGAAGTTTCCGCCGTGTCCACCATTTTACGGTTAGTTCCAGCCTCGGCAGCTGGCTTTGGAGGACCGTGTGTCCGATCAGAGGTCGCCTCATACGGATAAATTAGCTGGAAACGCTCGGTGAACTCTGTGGACGTCTCAGGCCCGGAGCAGCAACCGCGGATCACTCCGCGGATCGCTCCCACCACGCCGGCAGACACCACCAGCTCACCGCGGGATCCGGTGACCATCCTGCCGCTACTGTCCCTGCCATCAGCCGGTGTTCTGTGCGGGCGGGGGAGAGGCCATCTGCGGCCGCGAGCTTGCCTCGATGTCCCCCTGGCAGCCTAAGATGTCGGATGGACACCGAGCTAACATGCTAAAACGCGGATAAACAGCTGCAGCAGCCTTGGATGGGCTAACGCTAACATGCGCAGCTAATGGCGGGGCTAACATCAGCTAACGCTGAAAAAAAACTGCTGAATTAACTTAAAACATTTGTTTTTAAACGCAAACATAAATGTACTGAATTACAAAGTTATTTAAAACTGTCTGCACCAGTACAGCACACTTAAACATACCATTAGCTTCACAAGCTTGGTCAAACAAAACAAGAACTTTAATTTTTTCAGTCAGTGCAGTTATGTGTATAACATCTAATGTAAAATAATAATAATAATAAAGATATTGAAACTGACAAAAACAGTAGGTTGACAACTTTGGTCAAACATGAGAAAATAACCTTCAACAAACCTTTCAAATGGTTCAGGAATTCTAAATACAGGTAGTCCCCGACTTACGAACGAGTTCCGTTCCTACGCCCGTTCGTAACACGAAAATTGCCGTAAGTTAAAAATACGTCCAAACGGCACTTCATACATACAGTACTGTTTTTTACCAAGCACTTAGCCTATCCTAACACATTACCCTACATAATTATCAAAAACCACATACATTTAGGAGCCATAATGAAGGGAAAAAAGTTAATTTCTTACTGGGAGCTGGTCATTTCTTCCTCCGTCTGTTAGCATGTTAGCTCGTGCACCTCTGAGCTCTGCAGCTTGCTTTACGAGGTCCACAGCGTTTACAGCAACGTCTTTTAGCATGTTAGCTCGTTGCTAGCATGTTAGCTCGTTGCTCAGCTGTCCTCCGCTCCTCCTGTATTTCCACGCGCGGTCCAGAGGTCTGCCTGCTCTGTAAGTTTCCACTGAGCACGTCAGTGGAAACCCCCTCCTGTAAGTTTCAAGCTCCCCTAAGTTTCGTTTCCAGCTCCCCCTTCCCTCCTGTAAGTTTCAAGCTCCCCTAAGTTTCGTTTCCAGCTCCCCCTTCCCTCCTGTAAGTTTCAAGCTCCCCTAAGTTTCGTTTCCAGCTCCCCCTTCCCTCCTGTAAGTTTCAAGCTCCCCTAAGTTTCGTTTCCAGCTCCCCCTTCCCTCCTGTAAGTTTCAAGCTCCCCTAAGTTTTGTTTCCAGCTCCCCCTTCCCTCCTGTAAGTTTCAAGCTCCCCTAAGTTTCGTTTCCAGCTCCCCCTTCCCTCCTGTAAGTTTCAAGCTCCCCTAAGTTTCGTTTCCAGCTCCCCCTTCCCTCCTGTAAGTTTCAAGCTCCCCTAAGTTTCGTTTCCAGCTCCCCCTTCCCTCCTGTAAGTTTCAAGCTCCCCTAAGTTTAGTTTCCAGCTCCCCCTTCCCTCCTGTAAGTTTCATGCTCCCCTAAGTTTCGTTACCGTATTTTCTGCTGTAAAGGCGCATAAACGGCATAACTCGAACAATGCTTTTCAATGGGAGCGCGTTCGTAAAGTCGAATTGTCGTAAGTCGAGACCGCCGTAAGTCGAGGACTGCCTGTATAATGTAAAAAAATAATAAAGGAGCTGAAATAAGAGGAAAAAAACAATAGCTTCACTAGCTTGGTTGGCAGATATTAGTCTTGGCAATGCCACTTCCCAGACAGTCGGTGTCTCCTGTGGTGTCCCTCAAGGGTCAGTTCTGGGGCCCCTGCTGTTTTCCCTTTACATGCTGCCTTTAGGTCAAATTATTAATCAGTTCAACATTTCTTTTCACTGTTATGCCGACGATACACAGCTTTACATCAGGACTGGAGCATCCTCATCATCCCCATCTCCATCTTCACTCACTGCCCTCTCTACCTGCCTGGAGGAAATAAGGGCATGGATGAATCAGAACTTTCTTCAATTAAACTGCTCCAAGACTGAGGCCATACTGATTGGCACCCCTCACCAGATACAAACATCAACTTTAACAACAATCTCCTTCTCTGGTCAAGACATCCCCCTCTCCACCTCTGTTACAAATCTTGGAATAAAAATGGACTCTCATCTTACATTTGAAAATCACATTAAGCATCTGTTTAAAACCTGCTTCTTCCATCTTCGAAACATCTCCAGACTTCGCCCATCTCTGACTTTTTCTGATGCTGAGAAACTCGTCCATGCCTTTGTCTCCTCCAGGCTCGACTACTGCAACTCCCTGTTTATTGGAATCCCTGGCAAAAACCTTCAGAAGCTTCAATATATTCAAAACAGTGCAGCAAGGATTTTATTGAGAGCTCGTAAATTTGAACATATTACACCCATTCTCCATAACCTCCATTGGCTTCCTGTCACCTACAGAATTCAATACAAAACTGCTCTCATTACACACCAATGCTTACACGGAACTTCACCTGACTATCTAAAGGACATTCTTGCACCATATTCATCCACCCGGTCTCTACGATCACAGAACAGTAATCTACTTCACATTCCACGAACCAAATTAAGGACCATGGGAGACCGGGCATTCTGTGTGGCTGCCCCCCGCCTATGGAACTCCCTCCCTGACTACCTGAGAGCTCCACAGTCACTGGTTGACTTTAAAAACGGCTTAAAGACTTTTCTTTTTAAGCAAGCCTATTCTGCCTCCACATGATTTTATCTTTGATCTTGGTTGATATCATTATTGATTTTACTTGATTTTATCACTTGTTTTATTTGTTGTAGCACTTTGAGATTTTTATTAATGAAAAGTGCAGTATAAATTGAATTTATTATTATTATTATTAGATATTAAAAATAAACAGCAATCAGCTCCTGTCCTTATGAACTGGTCACATTGTCACGATATCCGATCAAAAATTTCTCAATATCGCTACTGATACTGATATCGGATCGGTGCATTTCTAAGTCACAGCTGAAAAAAAAAAAATTTTAATAGATAGCTCTGTAAATGATCAGTTAAAAATAATAACGTTTAACTCTGATCAGACTGATGAGCTAACAGCTAGTCCGAAAGCAGCCAAGCTCAAAGTGAATCACTGCCATCTTAAAACTCAAATGTTCAATTTTTTAAATTGATGCACTGAATACTACAAAGTATTTAAAAACTTTTACTCATCAACTGTTCTGTTAAGCACAAATATTTTCAAAGATTTATTTGAAAGTGCACATGGCAACATCTGTAGTTAGGTGAAGCATTTCTGGGGTGAAGTCTGGCAGGAATTTCCTCCCATTTCTGCCAAAACAACAAAGTAATATAAAACTGACGATGTAAACTTTAAATACGAGACTTTGGAGATCAGTGTAATCGTCGGATGGTTCAGATTAGCTGTTAGATTATCATTCCTGGCAAACTAAGTTTATCCAAACTGAGAGCTGTGTGTCTACAACAGCTCTTCATAATCACATCTTAGAATATCTTTAATGCTTAGAAGAATCCAACGTTTGTTTTTAGTTGGTTCAGTTTCCAGAAGGAGGAACTGACTGAATTTCCCTCCATGGCTTCTTACCTGGCCACCCCTCCATAGTCAAGTCCTTCTTCACCTCTGAACTTCACCATGAGCCTTTTCCACAGGTCCTTCGGCCTCATCTTCATCACCTGCCGGTACGACTCCTGCGTGACGGACAGAAACGGCTCATTAGTAACAATGCTGGGAATAAATCCAGCTTATTATGGCCCTCAGTACAAAGAAAATCAGTTTTGAGGCTGAGAACAAGAAGATTTGAGTGATGAAACGTATTAAAATCTATATTGTGTCTCTCACACCACAGTTTGCTCTAAAACAACGGTTTTAAATGAAGACTTTATTTTGACGCTGTTTTGAAGGGACTAAAATAAACATTTATTTGACGTGATTTAAAGGTTTTCTGAGGAACCAAACAGCTGCATTTTGGAGTCCAAGCAGTCGTTTCCATGTGTTTTCTCCCTCTTCATTAAGCTGAGATTTCTCCACCTCCGTCAGTGTTTATCACACGTGATGTCGGCTTACAGCGTCAGAGGGAGGGTTTGTTTTAAGTGGATTACAGGCAGTTATAATAAACACAGCCACAAGGCTCTAACACACCACTTCCTCCACTGCCAGGCTCCATCCTGCCCTCAGGACTGGACCGACAACCCAGAGGTGCTGCGAGGGGAAGTGGAAAGGTCTTATCTACAAAGTACATAAAAAATACAAGATAAATGAAATAAAAGCACGGAGATGGATCTGACAGTCCAGGTTCAGGACTAATTTAATGCTTCAGCTGGTCTGGAGAAGCTATGCAGTTATGTCTCGCTCAACCTCGAGACGTCCGCCACCCCCCACCCATCCTCTCTCACATGCTGAGATCAGCCAACAAAAATGTCTTCGTTCAGATTAACAGACGCGGCTGTTCCAGCACATTCCAGCACATATTTTATGAGGGTCATGCAGTCTGCTGCAGGTGGTGTTGTTCTGACGGAGGCTCTGCGCCTCCGCCATGCAGGAAAAGGAGAGGAAAAAGTGGGGAAACGCTGCCCCCACTGGGAAAATCTTCATCCCAAACAAGAGGCCTGGTTTGGATTTTGAGAACCTTCTCACATCATAGATAACCATGTGTGAGAGAAACATTTCTACTGCCAAACTGCTCCGGGGGGACGACCTTTAACATGAACATAACCGTGGCATGAGAGAAAAATTAAAACTTAGGAGGATGTTTAAAATAACTTGGAAGAATCTAAAAATAACTTATACGTTGGAGGAATGACGTTCATTACAAAAATGCATTTTGTCCACTTCGTTTTACACCAAAGTGTTAAAGACAATGAGACGGGACAGAGTTATGACAGTTTTGGTTAAACTGTGCAAATAACGCTAAACGTCGTCTCATGTGATGTCAAAGGTCCGTTAGAGCTCAAAGTATACGTTAACGATGTAAGAAGAATATGTCAAAGTCAAGGTCCATGGGCCAAATACAGCCCTTGTTAATATCTTATCTGGCCCTGAAGATATTTTAAAAAGCAAAATATTTGTATTGCTTCTCATTTGACTTTAAAACTGAGCATACTTGATTTACAGCAAACAAGTGTGCAGTTGGAAACTGTAAATGTTTCCATCATATTTGATTTGGATGCAGAAAAGGCGACAGAGAACGTCAAATGAGACTGATGAAACTTGTTGAGGAACCTGCGACCAAGAAAAGATGTCAGGTACCCGTTTGGAGTTAATTTTTCAAATGAAATTGGCCCTCGGTTTGAAATGAGTTTAAAATTTGTCCCCTTTTGTTACTGAATTTGACCCTGCCGGTATTAGGTTTTACCACATCAAACTTTAACTCAGAAACTGTAAGTTCGATGCAGTTGCAGACATTTTTGTGACTAGAACTTAGAACTGATGCCAGCAGTTCATGCTAAAGCTAGCAGCACGTTGTGATTTACTCTCAGCTACTACCACAAACATTTAGCTTAAAATCTGTAGAACTGACTGATTTATGGCCTTTTTTTATTTGTAAAGGTGGATCAACCATAAGGCGACCATCTTGAATTAGGGTTGACTCCAAAGGTCAATCATTTGTAGATGTGCATCCAATGATTAGATTTGGTGAGTTTCATCATATCCCGTTATTGGATTATTTATTATTGATTAATTAACCTTTATAATAATAAAAAATGTATGCATGATTGTCTATTGTTGTCGTTGTCCACTGTTGTCGTCGCTCTTTGTTAAAAGCAAGTCTCTCTTGTAAATGAGTCCCCGAGGCTCAATGGGACTAACCTGTCAAAATAAAGGTTGAATTAATTTAACCAGACAAATCCCATTGAGATCACAGATGTCTTTTGCAAGACAGGCCTGGGCCTGAAGGCAGACTAACATGCATAGTTTTGGTCTGTGGGAGAAAACTGGAGTACCTGGAGTAAACTCAAGCAAGCACGAGAAGAACATGCAACTCCACACAGAAAGAACCCAGGTCCAACCGGGGATTGAACCCAGGACCTTCTTGCTGTGAGGCAACAGTGCTAACCACTGAGCCTTTGTGTTGCCAATTGGATGGACGGACAGATGTATGAATGTATGTATGTATGTATGTATGTATGTATGTATGTACAGTATGTATGTATGGATGGATGGATGGATACTTTATTAATCCCAGGAGGGAAATTCGAGGCATCCAGTAGCATGTTCTAATTATACAGAAAGAAAAACACATCTGAAATAGTCAAAAAAAGAAGCAGAATACACAAATTGGGAGTACTACATCCATGATTAACCTATATGTAAACATACATACACAAACATGTATAGCTAACCCCCTACCTACGACTCCATCGACCTACGGCAACCCGGACCTACGAACGTATCATATTTAATAAAAATATGAAATTATAAAAAATAAAAAAAATTTTTTTTTTTTTTTTTTGTGTTTAAATGTTCTTAATTTCATGTGTACAGCACTTTGTTGCAGCTGTGGTTGTTTTAAAGGCTTTATAAATAATAATTATGATAAAAATGATCATTTCTGATCATTTTTGTCATAATTGCGCAATATTTGTTCAACTTCCGGTCATAACAGGAAATGCTACAAGAAGGTCTCCAGTTTACACGGTCACAAGTTAAAGCAGAACACCGGACCGTCTGCGGCAGCCATTTTCGGCAGCCGGCTTTGCCTCATATGGATTAATTACTAGCTGGAAACGAGCTCTGTGGACGTCTCAGCCTGGAGCAGCAGCCGAGGATCGATCACCGATCCATCGCGCCGGACCGCCGCGCGAACACCAGCTCATGGCTTGGCTAACAGGCAGCTAGCAGAAGCTAACACAGGCCTCAGCAGCTGCCATGGTTCGCCGCGCTGCTCGGCCGACAACATCAACGCATGGCAACCTAAGATGTTGGCTTTGACCATCTCAAAGTAAGAAATTATATTTTTATTTATTCTGTACTGTTTTAATTAATTATTTTATTCTGTAATAATTTTACAGTACAGTATTGAATGTGCTGTGCTGAATAGCAATGTTTAACGTTGCTGTACAGTTACTGTGTGTGCTTATGGATGAATGTGTGGTTTAATGTTAGATAAGTGTTTGTAAATAAAGTTCTGTGCATGTTTATGGCCCAGTATGTCAGCTTGTTCAGTCTCATGCCGATAAATTTGTGTGCGGCGCTCCGTTAGCGTTATTTCCGCGACATACGAACGAAATCAGGACCTACGAACAAGACGTTATTTTCACCCCCTAGCTACGGCAGAATCGAGCTGCGAACGGTCCATAGGTCCGGAACTCGTTCTTAACTCGGGGGTTTGCTGTACATACATACAGTATGTACATGTACATATACATACAGTATAAAAGATGTGCATACACATACATGTGTGTCCATATATTATGAGGTTGCTTCAGTTAAAAAGGTATGAAATGCATAGCCAGGATCAACATAGGGCAAGATTTGAGAAAAAAATGAAATCAAGTCTTTTAAGAAACTTTAGCTGTGACATTAATCTGTTTAGATGGTGCGAGGACATGATGGAGCCCATTCAGTGTTCATGGCTCACCTCAAAGATCTCCTCACGGGACACCTCGATGCGGCAGTGACCGGCCTGAGGTTGCTGCTGGGACAGTTCCTGCCGGAGGATCTTCAGCTTCTGAACCAGGTCCCTCTTGTACTTGGGCACCGTGAGACACTCTGCCTCCTCTGGGAGCTGGCTGGGGGACACCAGAACCTGCTGGGCCTGATCCTTCGTCTGGTTCTGACGACTAGAGGACACGAGATGAAAAGGAGCAATGTTAAGTCTTAGGTCTTTGCTGAGAGCAGAGAACGGAGGAGTAAACACTCTGAGGTCATCTGAGTCAAACAGCTGCCTCAGCCCCCCCCAGATGTGGCTGAAATGTTTTTATAAATGCTCTGCCGAGTCTGACTCATCAAGTGAGGAAGGCTCTCTGCTTCTCACAGGCATGCCGATACTTTCTAATCAGAGTCTGTAATATCAGATCAAACTGAGGACTTATGGACTGATTTAAAGTATTAAGTCAACCCTTTGACAAAAAAGACTCACACTGGCTCAGGAGAAAGTAGTTGGTGAGTCACAGCTTGACGTTAGCTCCAGATCATCTCCTACTCACTTTGCGTATTTGTTTATTTTTCTCGACTGTTAAACATTTTGAGAAATAGCAATGATAAATATTTAAAAGAAAATATCTCATTTGTAACTCCACGTGTCTCTTCGTTGACACTAGAAACACAGACAGGTCTATTTGAGTTCTGGTTATTTTGTACTTTGGCTGCCTAGCGACTGTCCTTCCATACTCGTCAAACTACAATGTGTTTGTGTCATTTTGTCCAGGGGTTGGGTTGAGGTGAGGATTAGAGCCAAGAGTCAGAGGATGGGTCAGGGGTTAGGTCAGAGGTTAGGGATTCAGCAAACCTCAGCATACTCTCAAACTACAGGAGACGGAGACAACGACGACAACAACAACAGTGCCACTGATTTTAGTATAATGTATTATATATAGGCCTGTGACAATAACAAATTTTGCTGGGCGATTAATCGTCTCAGAATTTATTGCGATAAACGATAATATTGTTTGAATTTTACAATAATTAGTAATTATTGCTAGCCTGGTTAAAACCAGACCCTTGTCCTTCACTTCGCTTCGTACTAGGGTCTGGACTTTCTGTTATAGAGAAACAATTCTTGCTGGAGGCGTGGCCTCTGCTGATGGCTGCTCCCCCGTGGTCTGCTGAACTTGACTTCAGCTCCGCCTCCTGCTGAATTCTCTCTCGCTGCCGTTGCTCTGTGTTTATATGTTAATAAAACGTCCTAATAAAATAAAATAAAACCATGGATCGCTGGTCCAACACACCAGGGGCCTCATGTACAAAGACTTGCGTGGACTTCTTACTGAAAAGTTGCGTAGGTCAAATCCAGAAAACTGCGTACGCACAAAAAAATCCAGATGTATCAAACTGTGCGTACGCCGCAATCCACGCACATTCCTTTTGTACATCACAATCAACGTGGAATTGAGCGCACATGAGAGAGTGGCCGACTCCGCCTTTGACACGCCTCCATATAAATATGCAAATTCATTTAAATATGCCCTGCACGTTAGGAATGTCGTCATTGCTCTATTGCAAATCATGTCGAAACGTGGAAAAAAGAGTAACTTCATGGACTGTGAACTGGAGACACTTCTGAGTGACGTAGAGAGGCACAGAAAAAGGTTTTGTTTGGCACGCTCAGCGCACAACAAATCGTCCACTTTTAGACGAGAAGTTGACCAAGCTATTCTAACATAATAATAATATTAATATAACAATAGGTGGCTTCCATGCATTTACATGCAATGGCAGCCCCCAATAATAATGAATTCAATTTATAACGCACTTTTCATTAATGAAAATCTCAAAGTGCAACATGCCTAAATAGGTCAGTGGGTAGCGTGTTCGCCTTCCGTCCCAAAGATCATGAGTTCGATTCCCGCATGGTACAACGTTCTTTCTTTCTTTTTTATTCATTCCAGATTTAAAGAACACAAGAAAACTATTTAGAAAGAACAACAAGAAATGAAACAATACATGAAATGAAGGAAAAAGAGGATTTCTTGTGGTTTTTTCTAAAATAATTTTCTTGTGTTCTTTAATTCTGGAATGAATTAAAAACAAAGAAAAACGTTGTTTTCATTTAAATATACCCTGCAACAGAGGAACGTTGTCTTGTCCCATCATGCATCACGTTCTTCAACTGCTAAAACAGCTAAAAATGAACAGCAAACAAGAATTTAAGCTGTGCAGAACTATTCAGTCTTTCTGTTTTTTATATTTTTTGCAGGTTATATTCTGATTGCGTCCATGTGGATGTAATAATTGTTAATCATGTGTGTTTGGGTGGAAATAATAATTATTTCCCCATCATGAACAGTTTCCAGAATCACCTGTAAGTGTCGCCAAAGGAACAAAAACCACAGAAACGTGCGTACGCCAACACTGGAGCTGCCGTGGCGGTGCGCACATTTCCACGTTCAGTTCTGTTTTGATACATACGGAGTTTTGCGTGGATAATGGCGTACGCACGGTTTTTGTGCGTACGCACCATTGATACATGAGGCCCCAGAAGACCAGGAAATCTGATGGGACTTGGGCAGCAACTTAAAACCCGAGTTTAAATCTCTCGTGACAACCTGAGGCATTTCCTTGTTCATTTCACTCTGCGGAGGGAGAGGATGAGAAGGAGGAGGATCGAGGGAGCGATGATCACTTACTTTTGGCAAAAAAAAGAAAACTCCAGATAAGGGATTAAGAAGGGGAAATTAATAAATTTGTGTCACATATAAAACAGTCCTGCATCGCTTTGAATGAGAACATGCGAATGCTCGTTGGCTGCGCGCTCCCCCGTGGTCTTCTGAACTTGACTTCAGCTCCGCCTCCTGCTGAATTTTCTCTCGCTGCCTTTGGATATTCTGTGTTTATATGTTAATAAAACGTCCTAATAAAATAAAATAAAACCATGGAGCGCTGGTCCAACACACCAGAAGACCAGGAAATCTGATGGGACTCGGGCAGCAACGTAAAACCTGACTTTAATTCTCTCGTGACAACCTGAGGCATTTCCTTGTTCATTTCACTCAGCGGAGGGTGAGGAGGAGAAGGAGGAGGGAGGAGGGAGCGATTACTTGACTTTTGGGAAAAAAAAACAAAAGAAAACTCCAGATAAGGGATTAAGAAGGGGAAATTAATAAATTTGTGTCACATATAAAACAGTCCTGCATCGCTTTGAATGAGAACATGCGAATGCTCGCTGGCTGCGCTGGGACAGGTGGGGGCGTGGGTTAGGGGCCAAAAACTCCGCCCCTTCTGTTCTCTGATTGGTCCGGTCAAAAATCTACCGGAGAAATCGTTGTCTATGGGAGAAGTCCCAGACTGTGCAGTAAAGGGAAATGAGAATTGAGCTGAGCTGTGCAGGAGGGCGAGGGCCAGGCTAAATTATTGCCAAATTTACAAAGAAACGTTAGGTAAATTTGTATGTGTAGTAGTGCTTTAACAGAGTACCCGATTAATCGAGAGGTCGAGTCCTAAAACTTCTATTGAGGTCTTTTTGTTCCTCTCGATTACTCGTAGTGATGTCATCACGTCGCACTGACGTCATTACGTCACATTTCACATGATCCGAACTGAGCGCGGGGTAGTTTTTAGCTTTTAGTAGACGCTACAAAATGGATTCCTTTGTGCGCACGGATGTTATGGAGCAGGCCCAGTCTTGTCAAAAAGGTAAAACAGTTTATAATTTTATAAAATGCGCTACTCATTGAATCAACTTCCTGTAGATTTTCTTTTCTCTGACCACTGTAGATTGTGACAGCAGGGGGCAGTGTGGCAAAGGTTGCAAAGGTACTACACATTGTGTAGTACCTTTTTTGACCACTGGATGGTGGTATAAGACTGTTTTAATGAATGATGGATAGTGAGGGAGCGAGCAACGTGTCTCTAAGAAAAATGGGAGGGAGGCCCCTTGACGTGACATGGACTGCCTCTCATTCCTTAATTCGGTTCTCCAAATTGGTGGACACTCTGTGTGGTTTGAGTTCTTTAGCATAGCATTTTTCACACAAAGATTTTAATAAAAAATCAGTAAACAAGTTCGCATCTTGTTTTTGCAGAGAAAAAACTTTTTACACAAAGGCACAGGTTTCAACCGTGATTTTTGGAGCTTTGACAAGACAGAGGCCCCCCCCAAGGTCGGCCTGTTAGCTTAGCTTGTAGCTTAGCTTCTCAGCTTAACTGATCTTAACGATCCAAAAACACGATTTTGGACGGTTAAATGGATTTCAAAGAGAAAACAGAAAAAAAAGAAAGGGATGGGTCAGTGAAGAGCACCGGAGTTGAGCCTTTTGTCATCCAGTGTCCAGTAGAAAGAGAGACACAAAGAAATGATAAAGCAGATAAATGAAAATGAGGTCGATAATTTTAATTCATCATGTGAATAATTGATTATTGTGACAGGCCTAATTATACAGCAATCTTTAGGAATAGCATGGACAAACATAGACCTTGTGTAATCTTGACCTTGATGTGTGACCTTGACCCTGGAGATGGGTTGATGAAAAGTGTATGTCACTCTGTCTAGTGATGATGCATGTGTGTATCAAGTTTCATTAAAGTATCTTGAGTGAACAGTTTACATATGCATGCACATACAGACGAAGACCGATTTACCATCATTACATGACACGTCTGCTTTTTGACAGGCGTAACAACAACAACAACAACAACAACAACAACAACAACAACAACAACAACAACAACAACAACAGTCATCATTCAGTAGATTAAATCATCACTGTTGAAAGGAGGGTACAAAACCGTCCGAGGAGGGTACAAAAATACCCACAACAGGCTGATTTTTTTTTTGTAGTATCTAGAAAAGTACAGGCGTATATAGTACAGAAAACTGCAAAAGTACAAAGTTTCAAAAGAATGAAGTAACTCAAAGTCATCCCCTCCTGGTAGGCAGTAATCCTAGTTTTCATCTTAACCAAAAAAAAAGCTACAATTTTTTATCCTCAATCCTCTTGATAACAATTTACAATTACTATTTAATGTATTGTCTATAGCAGCGATCCAAGCTCCAAACTAATTACATTTTAGCCACAGAGTAAGAAAATATACCAAATGTTAAATGACACAAGCCACTCAGGAACAATTAAACAAACTGATATGCACTTTTTACCTTCAATAGGATGTAGTTTAATAAACTTACTGGGTTGTTGCTAATATATAATCTCCAATCAAAAATATAAACCTACGGTATATGAACAACAAACCTTAAATTTTTACTTTGCTGCAATTGTTAAGGTAAAAACACAATAGTTATCTTAATGTGTAATTCTACTGTTGCACTAATTTTAATAGTAAAAACAGATTTCATTTTCACGTTGCTTGTTGTTCAAGCTGCATTCTTTCTAATCACCAGAAGGGGGCAACTCCTCTAGTTCACATAGTCTTCTCTAAAACAGTCCATGTCATTAAAATTAATAAATATTACAGAAGGTTTAAAAGCAATTTTGTAATTATTAAGCCTGTTTTATACCAATGCTGATTCTACATTGAGCTCCTTCTTACTTTGAATGTCAAATTTTAAAACGACTAAAATTGTGATGATTGAAACGATGCTTTAAAACTGACGGCTTCATGAGGTTGGTACTGAAGGGTTATGTCCACAGTGAGCTTCAGCGCTTCAGTGGGGGGTTAGCTCACCTCTGTGCTGGGTCATAAACACCACATGGACATCTAACGCTGAGCACAGACAGATGTGGAAGTGTCATCAAACTGCGCAGATGTTGGAGGATGAAGTACTCTCATTTCTGCCAAGGTTTAAAATGTGCTGTTGTAGTAAGGTTTATTGGGTAGCTACAGAAACATGAGTTGAAAAAACAACTCATTTACTGACAGAATGCAGTTGTGAGGAGTTCATTTAGCTCCAGAGCTTCAACATCCATCCCTTCACCACAACCTTTCTCCTCTAAGTGACTGAGTTTGGTTTCTGGGGTCTGAGCAGCAGAATCCCGATCACTTCCTGCCGTCCCAGAAAGCCACAGGTCCCCAAACGACAGTCAAGACCTCCCCATGAATCCCTTTATTTCCTGCAGACTAGACTGAGAAGGAAGGAAGGAAGGAAGGAAGGGTGAGAGAGGGGAGACAGGAAGGCCCATAGATATAATAAACACTAGATAAGCTGAGGCGGAGTCTCCGGCGTCGTCACGTGGCAGCCATCTTGCGACAGACAGCAACATTAGCTGCAGCTGTTGAAACTGAATGGAGGTGAGGGGTTTACACAAACAAAAATACTCTTAACTCGCTGTAATCTTGACGGATTTACAAACGGTTTATCTTTTTAAAAACGTTATTAACGTGGCTATGATTTCTTTGGTAGTCAGACAGCACTTTTGTCTTTTTTAAAACGTTTTATTCATGTTTTGGGTGTCACACTCATCGAGAATCTAGAATCTGTTTTTATTACACCAATAACTATTTTATTACAAACTACTGTAAATGACTATCTTGATCATGATTGTATTTATTAGCATACTATTAACAAGAGCCTTTGATTAAGGGCTAGCTAGTACAGTATTCCAAATATTTCCCCAGCATTCTTAGATCACTAGGAGCTCTTTGTTTTTAACTGAACTAAAGCTGCACATGATTTCCAAGCGGTTTGGTATGTTCAACACTAATTACTGCTTTGTGTTTTACAGAAATACTCTTTGACAAGATGCCTGACTTTTGTGCAGCCTATGGATGCTCCAATAGGCGTAACATCAAAACAAGAAACCTTGGGATCACATTTCACAAGTAAGACTCTGTGACAGTATTATTACTTTAATTAGAATAATCATAGTTATATTTTGGATCAGTGCACATTATTGGTCATGCTACACACCAAAATGTGAGATAATATTATTGACATAATATTATACATAATATATATTTACATAATAATGACATAATATATATTTACAGCACTTTGGTTGACCTTGTTGTTGTTTTAAGTGCTCTATAAATAAAATGGTATGGTATGGTATACGGCTTGTAAAAGTATCTTTATATAAATTATGATGTATGATTTAGTGTTTCTTTTGGACACAATTTTTAATAGCTGTTTTATTGTACCAAAAGTAAATGCAAGCACACCAAAAGTATGATATATGTGTATAATTGTCATTACTATAATTCAAAGGTAAAGAAAGGAAGTGTGGAAAATAATGACCATCTTCTTCATGTTTTTAAGGTTTCCCAAAACCAGAGAGAGGAGGCGGCAGTGGGAAGTTGCCCTGAGAAGAGAGGGTTTTGTTGCCCTGGACAGGACACTGCTCTGCAGTGATCACTTCAGTTCTGAGGACTTCGATCGGACAGGGCAGACTGTTAGATTAAAAGATAGTGTTGTTCCAACACTTTTCAATTTTCCATCGCATCTTCAAAAGGTATGTATCATCGACCTACAAGATTTCAAGATGTATAAGATTGATATGTCTATAAACTACTGTATATATAAATATGTGGTTAAATGTCACAGTTTAGTATTTCTTTCTGCAAATTTAGCAATAAACAATGTGTTGTTCTTTACATAGCACATTTTAGACACTCTACTTTTGTTTATTTTAGCTTGTAAAAACAAGAGGCTCAAACACCTCTAGAAGAATAGAAGACAACCTGGCAATGGACCTGTCTCAGGATAAAGCTCAGTCTGATGTTGTGAGTATTAATTGATTCACACAATTGATAAGTGAATAATTATTTTTTTTTAAACTGTTAAATTCCACATTAATATTATTTATATATTTGTATATTTTTGCAAAGCAACTGGAAGCCACTGCAAAGAGGCGAAAGTGCTGCAAGCGGCAGGCCACTGACCACCCGTATTCACTGCCTCCTTGCCCCAAGGCTATATATGCCAAACTTAATGAAGCCTCAGCTAGAGTGAGGAAATTGCAGAGGGAGAAATCGAATGCCTTGGCAAGAGAAAGGAGGGCCAAGAAAAGCATGCTGTCTCTTCTAGAGGAACTGAAGGAGAAAAATCTCATCAATGAAGAGCTAAAAGACAAGCTTGAATGCTACTCGGGTAAATTAAAAATATTACATTGAATACATAGTATATAGGGTATTTTATGTTCTTTGGTGAAATGACACCCACTAAATCACTCTTAACTGTTTTTCAGATCTTCCAGTTCAACTGTTGTCGAGGCAGGGCAGCAAGTACACCAAGGCCCAGAGAGAGTTTGCCCTTACGCTCCATTTGCATGGGCCAAAGGCATATCACTATCTGAGAGACACTCTGCATATTTGCCTCCCACATCCGAGATCATTGCAAAGGTATTCTTCATTATGTTTGACTGTAAACTAAATCACTTGGAGAAACTTAAGCGCTACATATTGTGTTACCATGAATTGTAGAACTTGCTGAAAAAGGCTTACATTTTTAACTTTTTAGTGCAATGGCATCTATTTTTGGGATGCCAAGTGTTTTCAGTAGGGATGCTTAGTGTTTAAATGATTGTATGGTTAAATTTTTACTTTTTTATTTTACTAAGGTGGCTGAGCTCTGTTGATGCCAAACCTGGTCTAAATAAAATGATGTTGGACATGCTGGAGCAACGTCGCAAAGCAGATGAGGCCAAATACGGATGTGTCTCTTTGATGCTGGATGCCATGGCCATCAAAAAGCATGTTCAATATGATCCTCAGACACAAACAATGTCTGGATTTGTGGACATGGGAGATCGGATAAATGAAGCTGACATTGCCTCTGAGGCTCTGGTGTTCATGGTGGTTGGGCTTCAAGGTTATTGGAAAGCTCCGATTGCATATTATCTGACCAAGTCCCTAACACCAGAGACACAGAAAGTGTTGGTAGAGCATGCATTAGAAGAGCTTCATCATCGCCAGATATTTAAGGATGCCCAATGTGCCTTACTGCATATGCCATTCTATAACAACATGAACTACTACCTCATGCATATACTGTGTACATTAACTGATATGCTGCTTTGCCACTTTGCAAATGTCAATGCTAGAACCTTTAGTTTATTTTATAGTTATACTTTTTATACTTTTTTACTTTTTGTACTAGTATGCAAAAACTCAGAACAGTATTATGTTCATTAAATGTTTAGTGCTTTAGTTTTTAGAGTTGGTGTAAATTTTCATACTCTTATACCACTATGCAAAAACTCAGGACAGTGTTAAAGTTTTACTATTTTATGCTTATGTCTATTATTATATGTTTCAGTGTTTTAATGTTTAAATAGTTACTGTTGCACCGAGGGAGTGAGAGTCTTGTCACACTATCAGATGTCACACTATCAGATGTTTATTTTTGTTTATTTGTTTGTTTATTTATATTTCTCAATTATTAAATCTTTTCATGTATCTAAAAAGAATAAACTACACATATTGACCAAGGTTGGTGTAATAATGTATTTAATATTACATAATATTTAAATGTGTAGGGAAAAAAATTGGCATAAATTAATTTCATATCACCAATAATAATACTATTTATGATGAAATAGTATTAAATATTTATTAGCATTGTAACATATGTCAGTTAATTTCGCTGGAAATAAACATGTATTTAGAAATAGATGTAAATATAATCTTATTGTGTATACTGCTAGTGCAATACAGTGTCTACATAACGTTATTTTCATGTGAACGTCCATCTTAAGTATACCATATTATAACAACATCTCTCACATTTATAACAAACCAAACCGTTTTAAAATCGGATGGAAATTAAGCAAGTTATGGTTATTTTAATAGT
>JBBPBX010000893.1:0-36087 GCA_038048925.1 Garcialebias charrua
TTATTATATTTTTAAACAGTTATATTATCATATAAACACAGAACTTCGCAGCGCAGAGACAGGACATGTACTGGGGGCGGAGCATTCCAGACATTCCAGACCAGCGCTGACAGACATGAGGAAATCACGAGCGAATTAAATCATGTCCAAACGTTGCTTCGTGAACCTCTGATGATTTCTGCTGGATTTTGTGTTGTAGGACTAGCGCTCCATGGTTTTATTTTATTTTATTAGAAGGTTTTATTAACATAAACACAGAATATCGCAGCGGCTCTGAGCAGACAGCAGCAGGGGGCGGAGCAGATCCCAAGTTCAGCAGAGCACGGACTGTGGCATTCTGCTCCCTCCCCTCAGAGCCATATATGGCTCTGAGGGGAGGGAGCAGAATGCTTTTCTGAGCTGAAAATATTTCTAAGTCCCAGAGTGTTCAAGAAATCGCAGACCCTACCTTTAAGTGTTAATCTTCTTAAAAGCCTTACTGTGCGCTCCTGTGGCAGATATTTGCAGCAGAGCTAAACGTAGGTGCGACCTATACACCAGTGCGACCTATCTAGGGATTTTTCCAATCTATTGGTGATAATTGGACAATGCGACCTATACACCAGAAAATACTGTATTTATTATTTGTGTGATTAATGGGCTTATAGGGGCGGCCGTGGCGTAGTGGTAATGGCAGTCGTCCCCCGATCGGAAGGTTGGCGGTTCGAATCCCGGTTCCCCACACCATGTGTCGTTGTGTCCTTGGGCAAGACACTTAACCCCGAGTTGCTCCCGGTAGGACTGGAAAGCACCTTGCATGGTAGTCTGCCGCTACCAGTGTATGAACGTGTGTAGCATTCAATGTGTGTAGCACTTTGAGATTTTCACTAATGAAAAGTGTGTTATAAATTGAATTCATTATTATTATTATTGCAGAGTGATTGGATTTTATGAGAGACGAGGGCAAGGGATCCTGGGCGCAGGATGAAGGCTTCATTTAAGCATTTAAGTAGTCTTTCATAGTTCTAACACTAGTTACTAAACGCCAAATAATAGTATATTAACACATGGTAAAGTAGTGAACAAAGTAGTGATATTAGAGAGCCCTCTGTCTGGGTCATAAATTCATCTTATCTAAAGAATGCATGGTTGTCTCCTGGTTAACATAGTAACATAAGATCTGCACATGAGTGGATGACCTGAGATGGCATGGTCCGCTTCAGAGGAGGTGGGACTCTATAAAAACCCAGCAGATGAGAGCTCGGGGAGCAAATCAGGCGATTTCAGCAGCAAGGTTCGTTTTTGCTCCTCAATATGTATATTGATTTATCACGTGCTTTTCTGTATACTATAACTCTGTTGTTCAATAAATCTTTTTAACTAAGGTGAAAGTACTCCTGAATTCTGTGCTTGGATCGGTTTGAACACGTCTGAAACCCTTCAATACCTTCAAAATGAACACAATCACTGGACAGAACAGTGCCAAACACCTACATAACTGAAATTACTTTAAAATTATTTACCGGTAAAACCCAGTCATATCTAGGTCATGTGACCAGAAGTAAAATAAGTGCCGGTAGATGCGGTAAATATTGATTAAATTCATTCCATTTATTTTTTATTAGTTTTATTTATTTATTAATTAAACACCTTTGTTAACAACTGCTGTTTTTAAATGTACTTTCTAAATAAATTTGACACGATTCTCCTCAGTAGAGGATCATCCTCTCCCTCCTTAAGCTTAAATGAGATACTGGTATGTAAACACATATTTACTGTACTGTACACAGAAAGATTTTTTATTTTTTTTAAAACTTTTATTTAAATATGTACCAGTCTTGACTGACTGCTTTAAAAATAAATCTGATGACGTCTCCACTGCTGAGCTCTCATGGACGAAAAGTAGAGGGGTGAAAACTCTGCTTCGTGTTCAGATGTGACTTTAAAATGAGAACCCGGTGTTTTAAACACATTTACTGGCACAGAAAGATATCACACAGAAATAATTTTTAAAATTGTATTGAAACATGTACCAGACTGCTTTTGCGTCTCCAATCCAGACCGTTGACACATGTTGATGCAGCTTACGGGCTGCAGCTCTGTTTCTTCCTCGACAGCTGATCACTTTTACCAAGAAAGCTGCATCATAAAAAATTCTATGTGCTTTTTCCATAATCGCTGAACAAATGAACAGGTCTGTGCATAAAGCACAAAATACGATAAACAACACGGGGACAATGTGAAGAAATTATTGCACATTTATATTGGAGGATGGTCCTCGAGAGTTCCTCGTTGGTCATTCAGGTAAGACTTCTGGTCACACGATGACAGAGTGGGTGGAGTTATGGTTGGGTATTTGAAACCATGAGTAAGGGCTATTGTACATCTGATTACATGAGGGCATTCTTCAATTGTGTTGTAAAGACCTACTCCATGAGGTAAAAACTGTAGGGAGCTATATAAGAAAAATCCTTGTCAGTGGCAGGAAGTCATCAAAAAAAAATTTTTTTTTTTTTTTCCATTTATAGATGGCCTCCCTTCACACCTTATAGCCATCCTCTCACTCCAATATGTATTTTTTTTTTTTTTATTTTTTTTTTTTTTAGAGAGAGAAAGAAAGAAAGAAAGAAAAGAGAAAGTAAGACAACAGAACAACAATTATCCACAAAAAGAGCACAAGGCAAACACACCAAACCTCCATCCACAATCCTGCAAAGCACATGACAGAACACAGCAACGAAACATACAAGCATAAAGACTAATAATATTCATGACCTTGCAGTAGAATTCTATAAATACACATACCCATACCTACAAATATATATACAGTATACATACATATACATTTATATTCATTCATATACCCATCTACATATCTGCATATATCTACATATACATCCCTGCATCCAATTGTGTGTGGTTGTGAGCATGCATAAGTGAATAAGGTTCCTCCAATAGAACATTTAGCAGCAACTGTGAAGCATCAGAGATCCGTCCCCCCAAAGCCCGAGACAGACGAAGGGGCGATCAAGGCCCAAGACCCCAGGAAGGACCCCGAGCCCAGAGTCCCCAGGACCACCCGAACAGGACGAGCCACTTGTCCACTCCCCAGATCCGACCAAGGGGAAGAACCGGACGAACCCCACCAGCGACCACACACATGACCCCCCGGGGTCAACAGCGACAATACACAGGCCCCCGCCGGAGCCCGCTGCACCGACGTAGCCCCAGGGCCGGTCACCGAGGCTCGGGCACCGGGGACGCCCATCCCTCAGGCCCAGACCCGACAGGACCAGAGGACCCGAGCCCCACCAGGCAGCCACCAGGCCGAGCCGACAAACGCCCAAGCGCCCAGCCCCAGATGTGAGGGCCCCAAGCACGCCCGCAGGCAGAGGAACACCCACCAGGGGGCCACGTGGCAGGAGCGCGACACTAGGTAGCCTCAGAAGTATCAGAGAGGGGGCAGTCCAAATCCCAGCCTGACACTTAAACATTCATACACAGACACACTCATTCACACCCACCCTCATCCTCACCCATCAAAAATGTAATGTTAAAATATAGACTTTGAAAAATATGAAAAAAATTGTATAAATAAGATGCTACTGCATACAAACTGCAGAGTATTCAGTGTGAGACAAAGTAGCAGTTAATATATTGGTATACAGGTAGTCCTCGGGTTACGATGGTCTCAAGTTACAACGTTTCGAGGTTACGGCACATCTCCCATAAAATAAAATAAAAAATTATTTTGAAATGCCGAGTTACGCAGTTTCCGGTTTTACGTTGTAAACGTAGAGGCGGCGGAATACAGAGGCAATACGTTACGTATGGACCGAGGTTGACTGCAGAACCAGTGCGAAGCAGTGGAAAAGTACAGGCGGAGACCTTACTGTAAGCGCTCTGGACCGAGGTTGACAGAGGTTTTACGTCGTAAACGAATAGAGAATACGGAGGATGGACCGAGGTGGACGGTGTCACCAGCATCCAAGTAGGCTATTAACTGTTTTTGCACTTCATTATGGCTCCAAAATGTATGTTTTTTTTGAGAATTATGTAGGGTACTGTGTTAGGATAGGCTAAGTGCTTGGTAATACAGTACTGTACGTATATTTCGACTCACGTTGAAAATCGGTTCACGACGCTGCGTAGGAACGGATCTACGTCATAAGTCGAGGACTACCTGTATATGGAACATGCTTTATATATAGAGTGAGAATGACAATGTAGCTGAAGGCTAAACGTGCCTCCTACAACACTGGAAGGCGTTATGGGGATTCAATAGTGATGAGCAAATGAAGCTTTTATGAAGCACTGAACCAGTTGGGCAAAATGGTTCAAAAATAGGTTCATTTGTTGAAGCTTCTGTTACAATGACCTCTTGTGGCAATTTGCAATGCTGCTGTTGAAGTAAGCATTATGCTTTTGGTGGCACACACCAAAGAACTTCAACGACTATTGTTAAATAAACTACTGTGGTAAAAAAAACAGATTTACTAAATTCATCAACGTTCTATGTTATCTGGTTAGAAAATGCTTTTATGCTTACATGTTTTCAAATAAAGATTGATGAATGTGCATTGAAGAGATGTAATAAAAATGTTTCAATGGTGTTGTGCTTGTGTAACTGTGGCAGTCAGAGTCTTTATCATTCTTAAAAATAAAGTAAGCTCGACTCGGCGTATGTAATCACAATTTTGGCTGTTTGGAGTCACCATGAGATGAGATGTATGAGAGAACATGCTGAACAGATGACAAGTAAAAGACTAGAACATGAACAAAAGATCTCAAAACACAAGCACAGCGGGAATAAAAATAAACTTTAAACAACTAACAGAAAACAGTTTATGACAAAGTTTTTAACTAACTGCCACGCAACACAACGTAAATAGTCTAAAGTTTAAATGTTTCCATTCAAGAAAATATGTAATGTTTGGGTGTTGGATCAGCCGATTACCTGATCAGTCGGTCTCTGTTAAGTTCACATTATATACCCGGTAGTTGCTTGCACATAATTCTGAGGTTATTTGAAGGTGCTTCAACAGCAGCTGCTAGCTGTAGCACTTCCTTAGCAACCTGACGCACTCGCAGTAGGATTATGATAACTTTTGTCAAGGTAAAAGTTTGTAAAATAGAGTATTCTTGTGAACCATTTTGAAGATGTTGACATTAATATTGTTTTAAGATGACAGTGATACATTTTTGATCGCTGCCATCTGGTCAGAAAAAACTATTTACAAGAGATTTTTTTTAAAGAACAACAGATATGAATTATTAAAATGCCTTTTCACAGAACAACAGAGCAAAGCATTTGCTCATTCCTTTGTTTGTTTGTTTGTTCGTTAGAGGATGCATCACGTTTTTGACCTTTTTACACAACGAGCAACTAGACGTCACAATCTCAGATCTACAGATCAGCCATCACCCAGTCAACAGAAGGTGAGTGACATGTTGGTTTGTATAAACCTGGGTATAATTTTATAAAGACTAAAAAAGTGCTCTGATTAGATTTACAAAAACCACCCACATTTAAATTAAACTTTTTTTTTTTTTTAAATATATATATTTAGGTGGAATCCTATTGTGTGGAGAAGAAGGTCAACACTGTGCAGAAGGATTTTACTCCAATGGGGAGTTACCTCGAAGACAAAACAAATCAAATCTTTTTGACAGGTCCTGACAAAAATGTGCAGTTAGGAGCTGCTAAACTGGAGGAACTGAAAATAAACGTACAGAAAAGAGAGTGAAGCTTCCTCAGGATTTATTAACATTTATTAAATCCAGCAGCGCCATCTTTAAATATGAAGCACTCTTCCAGAAGAATTTTAGAAATCCTGTATTCATAGAGCTCGACTCGGACTTGGTACTGTCCAGTTTGTGCTCTCACGACCTGGATGAGGCCTTGGCAGCCATGGTGGGCGATCTGAGTGTGGAGATCGAGAAGCTGCAAGGCGCTGCATCTGTACCTCCAGATATAGACAGAATGAAACAGTTCCTCACCAAAGCCACAAATGAAGCAAACCGCGATGAGATTAGTGTGAGCGTGACCTTTATCTCAGGACAAAACTCAAACACAGTGGCTAAAATAAGACTGGTGGGCTACACTCAACATGTCAAAAAGCTCAGAGAAGTTCTGCAGGACTACCTGTCGAACCAGGTTTCAACTGAACAAGTTCTGAACCTACCACACCCTGAACTTGTTGATTGTTTCGAGAAGATCTTAGAAATGACCGGCGTGAAGCAAACAAAAGTGACTTTAAAAGCCTTTCTTCATCCACATCCTTATGTAGCTGTGTCTGGTCCTCGTCGCCATGTGCAGGAGTCCCATAGGAGTCTTACATCTGCTCTAGCCAGCCTGGTGATTGATACTTTAGTTTTGGATGGACAAGGGGCTCTTCGATACTTCCTGACAGATGGGAAAGTGAGCAAGGAACTGGTTGAGAGTTCTTGTCAAGTTCTTATCCAGGAGAGGCAAGGTGAGTACTACCTATTCTCTTTAATACATGGGTTGTAATAAAGAAAATTACATATTTATGATATTGAATGTGTCCTTATATTATTATTACAGTAGTCCCTCGCTACTTCACGGTTTGTTTTTTTGCGGACTCGCTCTATTGTAGTTTGTTTAAGTACAGTAATGTACAGTACTGTACATGTACATAATATTTTCAACAACGACAAAAAAAAGCTGCCATTTTGAAGTTTTCTTTCATTAAGGCTTCACTGTTTTGCCAGTCAAAGAACTATCTTACCCAGAAACCATCAGTTCACTTCCCAGAATTCAACACTGTTTCCAACCGCTGCTTGTTGCAAATGGAGGGAAAGTTTTGCAACACAAAGTCAGAAGTTCTGTAAGGATCAGCTCACAAAACTGACAGGAAAGTCACGAATAATTCTGAAGCTGAACTCATCCTTCAACTTGTATCTTCACTGTTGAGTAGCTGGGCTGCAGCTGATCTGGACTCAGTGTGACTCGGATCCTGGGTACAGATGGCTGAAGGGTTCAGTCAGGTTCTGGCCATGTGGTGCTGGTCCAGACCGGGTCAGAGGTGGTGGATTAAATCCTGGGCAGACTTGCTCCTGGAGCAGCAGCACGCACACATCAAGGTGGATGGAGCGGTGGGCTTCAGTCATGCTGTACCGGGATTTTTCATCTATCGGGTCGGACCGGACCCGATTTGTGGGCTTCATTGCTGCAGTATAGGTCTTCAGAAACTAACAGAGTCCGAATAGAACAGAGTTTGACCAGAACAGAGCCACTGCTGTTGTGCAGAGCTAGTAAGAAACATTTAGTAACGTATGTTGTTAAAATGATGAAGGTTTGAGTTTAGAACATTCCAAGAGTGTGGGAAGGGTTTCTAAAGCCTCAATATAAGCAGTGGTGGAAAAAGTACACAAACACTGTACTTAAGTAAAAGTACAAATAAACAGACAAAAATACACTCTAGTAAAAGTAGAAGTACCATATTAATGTTTTTACTTAAGTAAAAGTAAATAAGTACTTGCTTTTAAAAATACTTAAAGTATTAAAGTAAAAGTACTTGCTGAATGTATTAACTAATGCAATGGCCTACAATATCAAGTGTGCCTACTGTATGTATACAGTATTTTCTGTTATACATTAATAGTGTTGAGCCATTTTAGTCTAATGTTACCTGTCCTCTTTGCAGTGATTCAATGGACCAACTCCCCTCTCGACATCAGTTACTTTCAAACTAATGACAAATCAAAAAGCTGCAACGTGAATGTAACTTGTAACTCAACACATTATAGGAATGTAGTGTAGTAGAAAGTACAGATACTTCATGTAAAATGTAGTGCAGTAAAAGTAAACGTACCCACATTTAATTCTACTTAAGTAAAGTACAGATGCATGAAAAATGTACTTAAGTACAGTAACAAAGTATTTGTACTTAGTTACATCCCACCACTGAATATAAGCATTACTGTACTTGAACTACTGTATCCCTACTTGGTGGTTCACTTATCGCGAGGCTTCAGGGTACGGATCCACTGCGATAAACGAGGGACTACTGTTTATCATTTATAGCTGTAAATTAATTGTTAATTCACTTTGCAGTGTCAGCTCCCCGTTGGTTTGCCAACATTGGATACAGCATGCTTCCTTCCAGTTCTACCAGTCTGCAGTCTGCATTTTTAGTCATTGGATTTCACAAGAATAAAGTAGATGATGCAATGACAAAGATGAAGAATCTGTACCAGGATCATTGCTCCACAAAGACCTTCACCAAAGAGGACTTGGCAGACCTGACTCACAACGACTTGAAGGATTTAATGAAGCTTGTAGAGACCGAGGGTCTGTATTTGCAGGCAGGTCAGCCGAGCCAAGGTGGCCTGATGGTGAGCGGGTTAAAAGCTGGGGTCAATCAGGTTGTGCAGAAGCTTCAAACCATCAGTCTCTTACGGAGAGAAATGAGAGTTAAAGAGGAGGAAAATATGTACCGAGACGTGACCTGGTGTTTGCTGCGGCAAACACCAGGTCACGGGAGCTGGGAACGATTGCCCAAAACAACCAATTATAGCTTGGAAATGCGTAATGTTTCAAAAGCTGTGGTGGATGCTCAGGGAATCTACTGGAATGTGAATATAGAGAAGATGGAAGCCAAAATGCAGTTAACGAAGCAGACAGCAAAGCTGAAACGACTTGAGAATTTGCCAGGTAAGAGGAACAATAATCTTCAAAGTGTTTAATTTTATTTAATTGCAAGTTTCATCATTTTGTTAAAGTTACAATTTTTTTTAACAAAGAAAGCTGAAATGACACTTCCTTTTCTGTTTAATGTTGGGGTTTTATTTCCTTGTTTGATGCAAATGGCCTCCACCTCTAAACTGATCTGTCTGTTGTGTCCAAAATGTGAACATTTTGGTTCTCAAACAAGTGTCACTTATTTTTGAGGGTAGGTGTATCGCTGAGTCTTCTTCTGAAGAGCTAGCTCTTCTGCGCTGAGCCATGTGTCTGTGGAGAGGTTGTTCAGTTTCTCCAGTATAGAGGTCTGAACATACCTTTGATGCTCTTTTTTCAGCTTTTTTTTTTCAAAATAAGTTGTGTTTTTCATATACAGCTAAAAAGCTGTTTGTCTCTGCAGCTTTTTGTTACAACTGGCTGGTGCTTGTGAACCCAATGGTGCAGGCAGGCAGGCAAGGACTCAAGCTAGATATATAAAATAAAGCATTTACTAATAGAACAAAAAGAGCTGACAGGGCAGTAAAACAAACATGAACGGGGAGTACTCACGATACAGACGGGTCATCACCAGTGAACAAATAAGAATGCCAGGACAAGGACACAGAATTATACACAGGAAACCCCAATTAGACTAATTGATGACACTTGTGAGTAATCACAGATGCCAGAGAAAGAGCCAGAGGATGCAAGACATGAACACAACACAAGATGGGGCTAGATACTAAAGAAACCAACCCTAGAAAGAGAAACAGAAGATTGGGGGAATACAGACATAAACACAACAAAACCACAATTCCTACACTTTTATGTCTGTTTTGGACTATGGAGATCTCCATCCATCCATCCATCTTCTTCCGCTTATCCGGGGTCGGGTCGCGGGGGTAGCAGCCTAAGTAGGGAGGCCCAGACTTCCCTCTCCCCAGCCACTTGGAGCAGCTCCTCCGGGGGAATCCCAAGGCGTTCCCAGGCCAGCCGAGAAACATAGTCCCTCCAGCGCGTCCTGGGTCTTCCTCTGGGTCTCCTCCCGGTGGGACATGCCCGGAACACCTCACCAGGGAGGCGTCCAGGAGGCATCCTAACCAGATGCCCGAGCCACCTCAACTGGCTCCTCTCGATGTGGAGAAGCAGCGGCTCTACTCCGAGTCCCTCCCGGATGACTGAGCTTCTCACCCTATCTCTAAGGGAGAGTCCAGCCACCCTGCGGAGAAAACTCATTTCAGCCGCTTGTATCCGAGATCTTGTTCTTTCGGTCATAACCCAAAGCTCATGACCATAGATGAGGGTGGGAACGTAGATCGATCGGTAAATTGAGAGCTTTGCCTTTTGACTCAGCTCTCTCTTCACCACGACAGACCGGTACAGCGCCCGCTTCACTGCGGACGCTGCACCTATCCGCCTATCGATCTCACGCTCCAGTTTTCCCTCATTCGTGAACAAGATCCCGAGATACTTAAACTCCTCCACTTGGGGCAGGACCTCCTCCCCGACCCGGAGAGGGCATGCTACCCTTTTCCGGCTCAAGACCATGGCCTCGGATTTGGAGGAACTGATCCTCATCCCGGCCGCATCACACTCGGCTGCAAACCGCTCCAGTGAAAGTTGTAAATCACGAACTGATGAAGCCAGTAGGACCACATCATCTGCAAAAAACAGAGAAGCGATTCTAAGGTCACCAAAACGGATCCTCTCAACACCTTGGCTGCGCCTAGAAATTCTGTCCATAAAAGTTATGAACAGAATCGGTGACAAAGGGCAACCTTGGCGGAGTCCAACTCTCACCGGAAACGAGCCTGACTTACTGCCGGCAATGCGGACCAAGCTCTGACACCGGTCGTACAGGGACCTAACAGCCCTTATCAAAGGGCCTGGTACCCCATACTCCCGGAGTACCCCCCACAGAACCCCCCGAGGGACGCGGTCGAATGCCTTCTCCAAGTCCACAAAGCACATGTAAACTGGTTGGGCACCTCCAGGACCCTGTTGAGGGTGTAGAGCTGGTCCAGTGTTCCACGACCAGGACGAAAACCACACTGCTCCTCCTGAATCCGAGGTTCGACTATCCGACGGACCCTCCTCTCCAGAACCCCTGAATAGACCTTACCAGGGAGGCTTAAGAGTGTGATCCCCCTATAGTTGGAACACACCCTACGGTCCCCCTTTAGAACACACCCTACGGTCCCCCTTTGGAACACACCCTACGGTCCCCCTTTATGGAGATCTTTGACATATAAATGCTTCCTCACAACGTCTGAAGATGCTTGACTCTGTTTACCACTCTTCTCTGAGTATCCTGATAATAATCAATAATCAATAATCCAGGTAGAAAAATCTAAAAAAGTTAAGTCTGGTCCTCTGGACATTCAAAAAAACACAACCAAATAAAATGTAGAAATGTTTTGTCATTCCTCCAAAATACTTCTTCAGTCTAAGGTGCTGTATTCAGCTCAGTCTTATAAATAGCACATTCTCATAGTGGATCAACCAGTTTGCTGCTGACAGCCAAAACTAGCTGCTCACATGATCATCGAGGACCATCAGCCTAACGATGGATTGTTAGCAACCTGATGGTTGTTTGCTATTCACAAAGGGCTGAGTGATACTAGCAATAACAGCATTGTAAGAGGGGGACAGTTGAACCCGGAGGCCTCCACCTCTGTTTAATGATGGACGGTTTCTTTTCACAAAGATGGCCTCCTTTACTCCTCTCTCAAACCATTGTTCCTCTCTATCAAGGATGTGAACATCTTCATCCCTGAAAGAGTGACCGCTGGCCTGGAGATGAGTGTAGACCGCAGAGTCCTGGCCTGATGATGTTGATCTTCTGTGCTGGGCCATCCTTTTGGCCGGTGGCCCATCACAGATGATCTACGATGTGTGCTCCATCGGTGTATGAATGTGATAAGCACTGATTAGTCTTTGTATAGGTATAGTAGAGTGCTGTATTATTCTTTAAATGGTGAATCTTTTTCCAGGCTTCCCTCTTCCCTTGTACTGGGACAACATGGGTAATAATGAAGATTTTAAAGAAGTTATTTTAGAGCCTTTGTCTGTGGAGTATTTGACAGTGCAGCAAGCTTTCAACAAAACTGTTCAAAAAACAATTCTGAAGGTAAGATTCAAATTATTTTTAAATTATCTCTTGTCCCATTTGCACACTGCAATAACAATGCCAGATAATGTACTTTATATTAGTTTGATGCATTCATAAGGATTAATTTCTTACAAATACAATTCTACATGCAGATTGGTGACTCTAAATTGACCCTAGGTGTGAGTGTGAGAGTGGATGGTTGTTTGGTGTGAGTGAGACAGGTCCCTCTTGTAAATGAGTCCCCATGACTCAACGAGGCTAGCCTGTATAAATAAAGGTTGAATGAATGAATGAATGAATAAACCATACTGTATTTTTCGGACTATAAGGTGCACTTAAAATCCTTTCATTTTCTCAAAAATCGACAGTGCGCCTTACTTATAATCCGTTGTGCCTTATGTGTTAATTTTGATTGTGCTTTCTCAACTTGAACAAATTTTATGTGGTAGACACCACAGCACTCAAAAATTTGTCAAAATGTTTTAGTACAACTTTGGTAAGCTGTGAAGCTGCACCGCTTGATGGATTGTTGGAGCATTACGGCTATTATAGTCAGGAGTATTGTGAATGAGTGAAATAAAGTTTGACTTGTCTGACTGTTTTGGTTCGCTTAATGCACCTTATAATCTGGTGCGCCTTATGTATGAAAACTGAAATTTATGCACCATAACTCATGTTCCCCGAAGGAAGGGAACAAGGTGCAACAGCATGACAATGGGAATTGCGCCACTGCGCGGTTCACCTGAGTTAATACAATCACGCCTTTTAAGGCAAGTGAGCATCAACGTCAGCAAGGAGGCTCTGCCCTCTTTGCATAAAAGACGATGTCACGCAACGTCCGTCCTCAACATGCACTTCACCTAGCTTGGGCATTGGAAGGGCAAACATGTGTTGCACCTTGTTCCCTTCCTTCGGGGAACATGAGTTATGGTGCATAACTTTCAGTTCCCCTTCAGTCAGTCCACTGCGGTGCAACAGCATGACTATGGGAACTTACAATCACGCCTTGGAAATGCATGCTTATGAGAACTATTGCCTTAACTACAGGCGCCAGCTGTTCAATTCTCCGTAGTAGAGAGAGCAGCTTGAGTTACATCACGTGCTGTGACATCTAGGCTGTAGTGTTTTATAAACGTGTTTGGAGATGACCAGTTTGCAGCTGAACAGATATCAGCTACTGATACACCTTTAAACAAGGCCCATGAAGTAGCCAGGCCTCAAGTTGAGTGAGCATGTACCCCACTGAGTACCTGCTGACCTTTGTTGCTGTATGCCCTAGAGATGGCCTCTGTCACCCAGTGGAAGAGCACTGTGTTGACAGGGCCCTGCCAGTGGCAGGCTTAGCAAAACATATGAACAATTGGTTTGTTTTTCGCCAACTGCCAGTTCTTTCCATGTAAACACTCAGGGCCCTCACAGGGCAGAGCGCATTTAGACGCTTCTGTTCTGCATTCAGAAGAGGAGGAGGAGGAAAAGCTGACAGTTCAAAGCCCAGACTCTTGTAAGATAGTGTTGGGACCTTTGGCACGTATGCAAAGTTTGGACGCAGGGTGACCTTTGACCCATCCAGGGCAAACTGGGTACACATTGGATGCACTGATAATGCGTGGAGGTTACCTACATGCTTTGCTGAGCACAGAGCTAAGAGCAGCACAGTCTTACAAGATAATAAATCTATCTTAATGCTCTGATGATTCTTCTTCCGGCTCTCGGCAAAGCAGGTCGCATCTCTTTTTGCTCCTCATCTCCCTAAGTTTTCCTCCTCCCTGCTTTTGCATTTTTGTCTCATCTGCAACTCTTCAGCGCTCACTCGAACCAATTTGGAAATTGATTTATTTGCGTGGGCTGTTTCCTCTATCGATAACATTTTTTCCACGAAGCGCACCGGCCAAGGAGAGCCGACGTGCCCCATTGACACGCATGCGGTGAGCTACATTATGGACTTGTGGAACGAGTGGAAGTTAATGTGTCTGACCGTTCTTTCTGTCGAAGATGTGGAATATCTGTGGATTATTGGGATACTGGTGGCAGCTGCTCTGTCTTTTGGCATTCGCGGAGGTTTCGGCCACTGGAAGCTGAGGGAGACTGCCGCGGCGATCAACGCGCTGGCGAGACTTCCTGCTCAGCAAAGATTCTTTGATCCGGGTTATGACCTCGACTTCCTAGCTGTTGTACGAGCTGAACTGCACGATGGGAGCAGCGGTGGACAGCCGCGGACCTGCGGTACGTTTTGGGACTCGTTTACAGCCGTCCGGCCTCAATCAGGGCACAGATGGGGGGATTTGTAGCTTGGAACCTCACATGATTCGGCGATTTGGACCTGAACAGCACCTGGACTTGGAAGGCTGCAGTCAAAAGAACACTATGGCCTGACCTGAAAATAAATAAAGCGACTATCTAATCTGGAATCAAAAAAGGCGTTCAATACAGAATTTTATCTAATCTGGACTCTGAGCAACCTTGAAAAGAAGGCTGTCTGCAAAGCTTCTCCTGGAGTCAAAAGCTGTTGAGAACTCGCTGCCCTCCCCCCTCCCCCCAGAGGTCTCTGTATGTGCGTTCAGATGGAGCCGAGCTGAGACATCTGCAGACTATGCTTATCTGGAATGATTACTCACTGACTAAATCTCCCTGCTTGTCATCAAAATGCAACATGTCTTGTCTTTATTCGTGCTAAAGCTGGTAGAGTTTTTTGGACTTTATCATGGAGTGTCCTGAGACAAACTGTGATAGATTCTTTTTTGAATACCATGATAACCCGACTGTATGTTCCTTTTTCCATATCTGATTGTTGGTGGCACATACTGCTGCGACTTTCCGTGCGCACGTCCCTCTTCGGATGATGCGTGCGCCAATTGCAAAACTTTGTACCTTGGTGCAAATATGCCAATAAAGATATATTCTATTCTATTCTATGAAGGGGCTCAAATGGAGGTTCACAGAGTGCGTCCAGCACAAAAGGCAGATCCCACTGGGGGGCCAAAGTCCTGCTTGGAGGCTTTTTCCTCAGCACGCCCTTCATGAAACGTATCATGAGAGGGTGGGCACCGGGTGGCATGCTGAGATGGCAGACAGGAAGACTTTTATAGTGGAAAATGAGCGGTCCTTTTCCAGCAGGTCCTGCAGAAAAGTGAGAAGCTGAGCTAAGTTACAGGAATATGGAGTGATATTGCTTTCTAGACACCAGGGGCCTCATGTATCAAAGACTTGCGTGGATTTCTTACTGAAAAGTGACGTACGGTCAAATCCAGAAAAGTGTCTACGCACAAAAGAATCCAGATTTATCAAGCTGTGCGTACACCGGAATCCACGCACATTCCTTTTGTACATCACAATGAACGTGGAACTGAGCGCACGTCAGACACCTCCCCTGACACGCCTTCATTTACATATGTTAAACAGATGCAAATTACTTCCTGCATGTGTGAAGGACATGTTTGTTTGATCCCTGCGCGATCAGAAATCATTTCTAGATTCAGGAAAACAATGGATTTAATATAATATGAGTGAGGACAAACATCCCAAGTAAGAATAGTAATAAACTGTGTTCATCACGCAAAGAACGAGTGATTGTGTGCCGGTATTCGCGCGCACGCTGCTGTCAGGTGCGCCACCGGCTCATTCATTCATTCTGAGTGAAAATATTAACTTTGCGCACGAGTTAATTACCATAATTACTGTAAACACAGAGGAACTTACTTGGATGTTTGCTAGAACATAGATCTTCGTTTATTTAATAGATGATATGAAGAAACGAGTCTCTGCGTCTCAGTGGAGACTTTTCATGACATGACGTGATGTTGGAGTCTCCAAAGCGCGCGCTGCAGCCTTGTGCGCAATCTGTTTGTCTGTGAAGCTTTTACTCCCATACAAGTTATAAATGGTGTACTTTCACGTGTCATTTTGGAGACATCTACAATAAACACAGATAATGACACACCTCCACTGCCGTGTAACACCGGCGAGGGTGCACGCGCGCTCAAAGCGCGACCATAACTCAGCCTTTGGGATCATATGGATGAGACCATTCCATTGGACATGAATCGGCTTTGTGTGGACTGGACTGGCACAGCCCTGATCGACCTGCCAGCTCCCTCTAAGCTCCTGTGGAACCCCAGTTTCTGCACGTGCACGCGTGATGCGCGGCCCCTGTGTTCAGTGCGCAGCAGTGCCAAACTGAAAAATGATTATTTCTGAAAACGGCTGATAAGCCATATCCTAGATCAGAGAATTATATCTGTTTATAAATAAATGCTCTGCGTGTTACACTATCTATATCCTCCATAAGGCTGAATGTATCCGTTCCTGTTACATTTATTTTTTGCACAACTTTGCGCGTCCATGTGGATGTACTTGTTAATCGTGTGTTTGGTGGGAATATTAATCATTTTCACATCATGAACAGTTAATAGTAATAATAATAATAATAATAATAATAATAATAATAATAATAATAATAATGAATTCAATTTATGACGCACCTTTCATTAATGAAAATCTCAAAGTGCTACAAAGTGCAACAGAATTTAATGTCGATAAAACAAATAATAAAACAGTTAAAATCAACAACAGTATCAACTAAGATCAAAAGTAGAATCATGAGGAGGAAGAGTATGCTCGGTTAAAAAGAAAGGTCTCAAGCCGCTCTAACCACAGACTGTGGGGCTTCAGTTTTTCAGAAGCACCTGTAAGTGTCGCCAAAGGAACAAGAACCACAGAAACGTGCGTACGCCTGCTCGGGAGCTTGCGTGGATATGTACCTGGATGCGCACATATTCACGTTCAGTTCAGTTTTGTTACATACGGGGTTTTGCGTGGAAAGTGACGTGCGCACGGTTTTTGTGCGCATGCACGGTTGATACATGAGGCCCCAGATCTTGAAAATATGCCATTTGCGTGTGTAGAGAGTCTGAGTAGACCCCGCCCTTGCCCCCTGTATTATGTTTACCACATTACTGGGTAAGCCAGAGGCCATTAGCCGGTCCCTCTCAGCGGCCAGACCCAAAGTTGCCACAGGTCTGGGCGTGGATGCAGCATTTGCCCGTGGGCCTGGATCAGCCGGTTCCTGTGGGGGGGCAGCTGCCATGGAGTGAAATTACTTCTGCAAACCAGGCCTTCTTTGGCCATCTGGGTGCTACCAGTATCAGAGAGAGCGCCCCCCCTGCGTACACGCTCCAGCGTCGCCTGGATAAGCGGGATGGGGGGAAAGCATAATAACGTCTTCCCGTTGGCCACTTGTATGCCAGCACATCCACTCTCAGTGGTGCCTTCATGTCCAGTATGGAATGAAACAAGGTGCAATGGACGTTGCTACTGCAGGTGAAGAGATCTACGTTTGCCCTCCCGTACCATGCCCAGATCTGGTCCACGATGCGTGGGTGCAGACGCCATTCTGAGGAGAGGGGGGCCCCTCTTGAGAGGGCATCTACCCCATAGTTTAGCTCCCCTGGTATGTGAGTTGCCCTCAGTGACAGGATGTGTGAGCTGCATCACATGAACAGTTTCTGTGTCAAAACCAGGAGGGGTGGGGACCGAGTCCCCCCTCTCTCTGTTGATGTGAGCCACCACCGTACACTTGTCTGATTTTATCAGGACGTGTTGGTGTTTGATCAGGCCTTTCCTGTAAAAATGTCTCAGTGAGAGAAGCACTGCTAAGAGCTCCAGGTCATTTATGTGGAGCTGGGTCTCCTGTTGTGACCAGACACCCTGGGAGTGCTAACCTCTGCAAAGGCCACCCCACTCCCTCATTGATGCATCTGTTGTCACCAGGACCCGAGACAATACCCTTCCCAGTGGGAGGCCTCTGGTCAACACTGCGGGGTTCCTCCATGGCCTCAGGGCTTCCATGCCCTCTGAGTTGATTTTCATCCCCCTCGGCTGCTGCGGGGGACAGGATGTGACTGTTTGTGTAGCCACATTTGAAAAGGACGCATATTTAGCAGGGCTAAGGGAATGCAGATAATGGCAGCCGCCATGAGGCCCAGTAGGCGCTGGCAAAGCCTGAGAGGTACAGTCTTGTCCAGCTGAAAAGATGCTAGGCAGAGCTGAAGGTCTGAGGCCCGCTTCTCTGAAAGCTTTGCTCTGAATGTGATGGAGTTCATCTGCAGTCCTAGAAAAACAGTAATCTGGGACGGAGCCAGGCTGTTCCTCTCAGAGTTTATGACAAAACCTAGATTTTCTAGGTGTGACTTCACTAGTCCCGTGTGGGACCTTGCTTGGGCCTTGGAGGCCCCCAAATTCAACAAGTCGTCCAGGTAATTCAGTACTGTACTCTCATGCCCTGGTCCCTCATTGGAGCCAGGGCAGCTTCTAGGCACTTTGTGAAAGACCTGGGGGCGGTACAGAGCCCGAAGGGGTGGGCCTGGAACTCGTATACTGTGTTCTCGAACGCACAGCGCAGGAACTTCCTATGATTGCGTAAAATGCAGATATGGAAGTATGCGTCTTTTAAATCGATTTTGCAGAAGTAATCTCTAGGGCGGGCCGAGTGAATTACCTGTCTTACTGTCAACATTTTGAATTTGTATGAGCGCAGCCGTCTGTTCAGACCCCTCAGATCCAACATCGGCCGCAGGCCTCCGTCCTGCTTTGTTACGACAAAGTACCTGCTGAAATATCCCTTGTTTACTTTGTGAACAGGGACCGCTCTGACCGCCCCCTTCTACAGCATTGAGGAAATTTCCTCTCTTAGGACAGGTGCATGAGCCTGTGATATTGCTGAGCTGATCACGCCAGAGAAGGGTAGTGGCCGCTTTGCGAACTACAGTTTGTAACCGAGCGTTATGGTCGCCATGACCCAGTGACCCGGGCTGTACGTCGACCAGGCTTCCACCCGTGCGGCAAGTCTGTAGGGCATGTTCACTGTGGGGTTTACATGTTTCAGGAGAGGAGGGGTGAGTACGTGACCCCTCCTGACCTGTTTGACTGTGGGCTCATCTGTCCCTCAGCGGGAGGCAGAGAGTCTGCCTGTGAGAGACAGGCTTCTGCCCCCCCGCGCGGGCTCATCCGGCCCCCTGACTGACTGTGCCTTCTCAGAGGGAGGTAGGCCGGCTGCATGCCCCGGCCTCCCCTGCTCTTTATTGACACATTTTTCGTAATAAAATGGTGGGGTTTCCCCTTTAATGGCTGACCATGTCCTATCAGAGGGGGGTTGGCCGGCTGTGTCTCAAGCTCCCTCCGTCCTTTATTGACACTTTTTTTAATTAAAAAATGGTGAGGTTTTCCCTTTAATGCTGAGTCGGGACACAGAACATTTGGGACATTTTGAGACTTTATTGTCATGGTTGAACAACAGTTTCTGTTTATTACATAAACATTCAAATGATTTTGTGTGTTTAAACATTCTGGACCAGTTAGTTGTGGTTTCTTTGACACATTTACTGGTGATGAACGATCGGCTCTCCTTTTTCCCTCTGGGTGGAGATGCCTGGAAAGGTGGAGAAGCAGCTGCTCAGGCTGACTTCTGCTTTCTGTCACGGCCCGTGGAGGAGGTTCTGGGTTGGCCCGCTTGGCGTGGAACGAACCTGTGTTTCGACCAGGCCTGGCTTGCCTGAGACGGGTGCCCATGCTCTGGGGCGGGTTTTGCCCGCTGCTCCCCTTCCAGCATGGGTCTCTTATGTGCGGGGTATCGAGTGAGAGAACGGTGGCGCTGAGGGCCCCTCTGTCCGCTCGAGTCTCTGGGCTTCACAAAATGTTTTCTGGGCATACCTTCACGCAGGGCCTCCTCCTGATTCCTCCACTGATCCAGTCTGCTCTGGATCCTCTCCAAGGCCCCAACAAACAGTCCTGCGGATTCAATGGGGTGGTGGAGGAATTGGTTTCGCTGGCCTTCAGGGAGGTCAGTGAGAGTCAACCATAGATGCCATTGAGCAATAACAATTTCAGCCATACTTTTCCCTTGGGCTATGGCTGCAGAACCGGTGAGGCGAAGGATGAAGTCTGCCACTCTGCGGGCCTCGTCTAGAACCTCAGCCGCCTTTTTCTTGTTGTTGGTCTGCTGGAGCTCCTACAGTTTCTTGGCCTGGTAGGCCTGTAACATCGCTGCAGCGTTCATGGCGCGGACCGCGAGGGCCTGAGCGTGGTAGCTCTTCTCCAGCTGGAGAGCTGAAACACGGCAAACCTTGCTGGAAAGAGTGGGTTTGGAACTGGACGTTCTGGGGGCTACATGTGCCACCAAAGTCTCGTCCATCTGAGGAATGTGGGCCATGCCAGCCGCCTCCATGCCCTTGACGTCCAGAAACTGGGAGAGAGACAGTGTCAGGGGGGCTCTGGGCTTAGCCCAGGAGCGTGTTAGCTCCATGTGGAAGTCAGGGAAGATGGGCATCCTGTGCCTCGTGGACGACTGCTGCTTGGCAAAAAAGTAGTTCCCCGCAAGCCTCGTTACCTGTTGTCGAGGTGGGGGCTCGGGCCAAGTTATGTTCAGTGCCTCTGCAGCTCTGCGACATAGCTCAAACAGAGCGGGCATGGACCCGTCTGCCTCTGGTTGACTTGCCGCCAGGCTCTGGGAGAAGTCTTCATCCTCTCCCTCTTCCTCGTTTTCTGCCTCATCGTCTGATAGCTCGCCAGAGGCTGTGAACAACAGTTCGTCAGCCCTCATCAAGTCTCTCATGTCGTAATCCCCCGTGGAGTCCCCCACGGGCGCGACAATGTCCATCTTCTCGCCCCAGTCCAAGGCGCCGTTGTCCTCCATTTCATCCGCCTCCAACTTCGCTGTAGGCATGAGAGTCTCTGAGAGGAGCGGTTCTCGAAGCCCATGGCCTTGGCCACAAAATCCATGCGCCTTCTTCGCACTGCCTCACGTAGCTGGCTGCAGTGAGGACAAGATTCTGGGGAGTCCAAGGCCATCTTTGCGTCGACCATTCGTAGGCAAATGGGACAGGCCTTGTGGGTGTCCGCTGCCAAGATAAAATAGCCACATTTGCTAGGGCAGGGCTGGGAGCCGGGGCTCGTTGGTCTGCAGGCCTTGTTGGAGTTGTTCGACTTTCTCTTACCTCTCTCAGGAGCCATAGTCGAGAAGAGGCGTCTTGTAAAAACCAGTTAGCACCCGCTAAATGTAGTTGGATCCTCTCGCAGCGCTGTTTGCGGTGCTAGCTCGTTAGCTCTGTTAGCTTAGCAGGCTAAGTGTGGCGCAGTTAGCATACCGCTAAACTGGGCAACAAAACAGCGGAAAAAGACTTTTTCAAAATTAAGTCCAAAAACGCTAGGTTAGCGTTAGCTAAACAAAGCGCTCGCAGGCAGTCCTCTGTGACGCTCTGGGCAGGGAGCTGGCTCACCTCCGGTCGAGCGGTTCAGTCACGCGAGGCGGTCCTGCGAAGTTCAGGTGTGTGAAGCGAGGTGAAGTGCACAAAGAGGACGGACCTTGCGCGTCGTCTTTTATGCAAAGAAGGCGGAGCCTCCTTGCTGACGCTGACTTGCCTTAAAAGGCGTGATTGTATTGCTTCAGGTGAACCGCACGGTGGCACAATTCCCATAGTCATGCTGTTGCACCGCAGTGGACTGACTGAAGGGGAAAAGACCTGTTCATTGATATTACGCCTTGTAATCTGGTGCACTTTATAGTTCCAAAAATACTTACCGTAAATTGTTTGAATGATTTGGTTTGGTACATGAAATACTTTTCACATTGACTTTCCTGTCCTTGTTCTGTCCTTTAAGATTGAGCGTTTGCAGAATGTTCATCTGCGCCGTGTCTATGAAATGCAGAAAAAGCACATTTCTGAAAAAAACAAATTAGAGGGAGGAGAAGTTGAAAAGTTTCTCTACCATGGGACAAGCCAGGAAAGCTGTGACTCCATCAAAAGAAAGGGGTTCAACAGGAGCTTTTCTGGGAAAAATGGTAATATTTGTTTGATAAAATCAACTGTAATTGATTTAGTCAATAGTTTTAATAGTAAGGTGGCATTTCTTTACCAGTATGAAATGCAAATATATGTTGGCCTGATTCCTTATATATCATCATCATCATCATTAATTCAATTTATAACGCACTTTTCAATACTGAAAATCTCAAAGTGCTACACATATATTGAATGCTACACACATTCATAAACCGGTGGCGGCAGACTACCATGCAAGGTGCTTTCCAGTCCTACCGGGAGCAACTCAGGGTTAAGTGTCTTGCCCAAGGACACAACGATACATGGTGCGGGTCCCGGGAGTTGAACCGCCATCTTTCCGATCGGGAGACGACTGCCATTACCACTACACCACGGCCGCCCGTGCATATAGCAGAACATGTATCACTTTTGTTGCATTTTTTAAGTTTTTTGAAAATCATATGAACGTTTTCTAAAAGGAGGACTTTTTTAAATATATTTTTTGATAAGTATTGAATGCAGGCTATAAAATTCTGATATTATTTCACAAAAGTGCTTTGTACCGTATTGAAATGGAAAACTTTTGATATAATTTTCCATATTTTTCAACTTCTCATTCATTTTGCCATTCACAGCAACTTGCTATGGGCAAGGAACGTACTTTGCTGTAAACGCTGCCTACTCAGCTAGCCATGCCTACTCAAGGCCAGCAGCTGATGGTACTCAGGCCATGTTTGTGGCCCGAGTCCTGACAGGCATCTACACTCGGGGCCACAGCAACATAAAGGTGCCTCCACCACGTAATGACAATGACAGGTACGACAGTCTGGTGGACAGGATAGACAATCCAAGCATGTTTGTTGTGCTCCACGATGACCAGGCCTATCCAGACTACCTCATCACCTTCTGTTAGTCATTCAATAGAGTAAAGTTTTATGTCAGAAATGTTGTATTCCTACCTTCAAAGCTTTGTGTCAGAGTGCACTCAAAGGGTTTTTATCAGCAAACCTAATTTGCTTTATGGAAAGTATCCACCGCTAAATAGATCAGGGCAGGACTTGAGCTTTACTGTAACCTTATCTGTTTGGTCCGCCTACTTCCTGACATGACTTTAACAGCTGACTTTGCATTTTAAATGCTAAAATTGCACTACCTTCATATGTATTTATTACAGTATGCATATGTATGTATGTTTATATGTGATTCAGGTACAATGTGAGGTAATTCTTTAAAGTTTTAGATATTTTTGTTTTTTGTTGGGAATTGAAACTGTGTACAGACTGAAAGCAAAAATCAAGACTAATTTTTTGACCACTGATTTATTTTTCTGTTTTTGAGCTGCTCCTTCTGCAGGGGTCACTAGCAAGCAAATTTATATAAACAGTTTAATACTGTTTTATGCTAGATGCCCCTTCTGACGCAACCTGGGCTCAAACCTACAGCCTCAGGATTATAAGTGTTGCACTTGCTATTGAGCTTCTGCAACTCATTCACACTTTAGGACTGTAAATAACAAACTTCACGTGAAAAGTGAAAATGAAAATTTAACAGTTAAAACAAAATGCTTATTTTCTGCAGCTCGAATGGAGCAGGCTGCTCCTTATATAATTAACATTATAACTTTTTATATATATGAACGATTTGTTCAGTGCCCTGAGATTCATTCAACCTTTTTTTATACAGATAAATCTCACTGAGCCTCGAAGACTCATTTACAAGTGAGACCTGTATGAAATGACTTCTGTTGTGACTTGGAGCTATATAAATAAACTGAACTGAACTGAATTGAATAAAATGAATTTAATCATATGTGATGTGTCACTACAATAAAAAATGTCAGTGTTTTAAGAAACCATTTTCGATATGACAGTTGTTACCTCAACGTCTTACACAAACACATTATACAACTTATTGTCTAAAATATGCTCAATAATAAATCCTTTACAGTAAAACTTGGTCTAAAGTAAAATCACAACACACGCCATGATTTCATGGAAGTAATGTGTCTTTAGGCGTGTTTATGTAATCATAAGGAGGTGGAATGTGAGTGAAAGTGAAACTGCACTTCAGTGTACCATTCAGTCAGGCTGAAGGCATACAAAGATCTACCATTAGTTCAGATTTTTTTTTGTTGCTAAAATGGATGATTACCAGCATCCAGTGTTTTTTGAGGCCAGAAATCTGACGGACAAAGAAAAGGAGAAAATCAGGAGATACTTTCAAAAAAGAAGAGACTCCGGAGGAGGAGACTGCGTACCGATTGAAAAGGTTGGAGACAACATCTATAAAGTGTGTTTCAAGGAAAAACAAGGTATGCCATAATATGTTAAAAGAGGATATGTTTTCAGTTTTATCAGACTCATATCATGACTTTGCTCTTTTTTACAGATCAGGAACGGGTTTTACAAAAGAAGTTTCACTGCATTTCCTTTTCTGATGGGGAGCTGCAACTAACAGTGAGCCAAACCAGTTCCCCTCAGGCCCCAGACCAGCCACCGGCAAGCCAATCTCAAGTGAGATTAAGTAAAAGTGTTTTTTATTTTATTAGAAAAAACATACCAGTAAATACAATAAAGAACAATAGTTTTGTGTCACTGAGCAAAGTACAGTAATTTGTTTTAAATTAAATAATTATGTGGTATTTTGGTTTCATTTTCAACTGGACAGACCAGTTTCAGAGCATGTACTGAAAAACAATATAAACCATTGTTGGGCTGATGGTCCTCCTTCATCATGTGAGCAGCTGGTTTCGGCTGTCATCAGCCAACTGGTTGATCCAATGTTGGCGTTTTTGCACTGCACGGCCCTCCCCGGCCCAGCCCGGCTTCTAACCCGGGTTCGTGTTGTTCGCATTTGCCTTCTCGGGCCGGCGGCAGCCAGAGTTTTGGAACCCCACCGACGGAGGTTCTAATCGGGCCGAGCTCCCGGGCCCAGTTTGACGTCATGTACTGCTCATCATTTGATTCGTTGTTTGCAGCAGGGGCGGGACTGCTACGTATTGAGTCATCAACTCGTTCTAACAACAACCTCAGCGCGAGCTGAATTTCATTAAAATTTAACTACAGAAACCCCTAAAAAAATTGTTAGCTGAATTAGTGTTTCAGAGTTTAATTTTTGTTAAGAACTGATTACAAATCAGCTTATGTTAGAACGTAAATAACACGCTGCAGATCCCTTGGCCAGAACCTCCACCTCGTCAACAGGTCACGAGGTTGGCAGGGAATTATTTTTATGCCAAACAACAATCCACAACAAGGCACAGGATGCCCATCTTCCCGGATTTCCTCACAGAGCTGACTCGCACCTGGGCTGAACCCAGAGCTCCCATGCTGCTGCTCTCACAGTTCCTAGACGTGGCTGGAATGGAGGCAGCAGGAATAGCCAACGTGCCACAAATGGAGGACACGCTTGCAAAGGTGGGCATATGACCGCTAGGTAGCACTAATCCGCTTACAGCGGACCTAACGTTTTTGTCAGCGTAACAGCGGTTCGACTAATTTTCATAATTCATGAGCAGATTTGTGCTTTCTAAGATTAAAATTCAGCACTGCTAATAGCAATATATTTGAAAGACATCATTTTCTTGAACAACTGAGGGTTTAGCTGTAAATGTTTCACAACATGGATGATCTATCCAACAGCATCCCTCGCATACAACCAGAAGTAATGAGAGGATATAGCCTTCCTGCCAGTCTCTTTCAGTCATGGTTCTGATCCCACAATGCTTTGTGTCTGCTTACATACCAGGAAGACAATGGTTACAACTCCTATCCCAGCAAAAACAGTTAGCGTTTGTAATCCAGAGACTAAAATTTTGTATGTATTGATTTATTTTACTTTAAAATAGGAGCTCCTTTTAAAAAAGAAAGAAGAAGTTTAAACGCTGGAGCTCTATCCACCTCTTTTTCCAAAAGCTCACGGGGGCAGCCATGACAGTCCTGTCCCGCCCCCTCCCGGGAGCTTCAGGTTGAGTCTACGCTGGTGCAATCGACCGTAGAACCGGGGACCGTAGACAGCCAATCAGCGGGGATCAGCTTCCTTGAAGCTAATTGGCTGTCTACGGTCCCCGGTTCTACGGTCGATTGCACTATGCTGGTGAAGACAGAGTTTGCGACACGCTTTGTACTCGCCGACAGGCGGTCACGTGGTTCCCGCAGCTGTAGTTACAAGCAGCAGCTCGTTGCTGCCAGTCAGTTTGAGCAGAGACTGACGCAACAGAACACAAAAATCAACTTTTCTTACTTTGTCCGGCGTCTTTCAGTAATTATTGAGCAGTAACAAACTTATTACTTAACTGATTATTGATTATTTCACTGACTGTGTTTTATTAAAGCATTTTTAGACGTGGCAGATGCTTTTATCATTACAGTGAAACAAGACTGTAAACACATTTGTTAGAAGAAATGGAAAAAAATGTCTATGCAATACAATGATCAATATAGCCATGTCAACAGTGTTTTATAATGTTACACATGTAAAAAAAAAGTAACACTTATTATAAAGCACTTTGAGATTTTTATTGATGAAAAGTGCATTATAAATTGAATTCATTATTATTATTATGTGCATGAGAATTCTCCACCTTGCCTCCATGCCAGCAGTATCTGCTCCAGCTTTCCTTAGACTGGGATGAAGTCTTCATTTCTGCACAATGCACATTATATAATTTTGCTCTATTTGTGTATTTTTTAGCCACCAAGTACCTGGATAACAGATTTAATTGTTCTTGTAGCCTGACTACTGTAAAATGGTAATTCACTGATTAAAATGTTAATTTAAATGAAACTGTTTCTAGTTATAATCATAACAGATGACAAAATAAGTGTTAATTGTGCAAAAATAAATTACAAAACAATTATGAAAAATGTAAAACAAGCTTTAATGAAGTACATTTAATACTATTGTTTATTAATTACATCATGTCAAGTCAGCAGGAGCAACATTCCAATAATCACAACACAAACTGAGTTCTGCAAGTTTAATGTGCACAAACATTTTCAATCAGGGCTCAAAATATTTATAGAAAGAAATGCCTCTGAAAATTGCACCAAATCTCACAAAAAAACTCTTCAGCCAAGTAATTTTAAGAAAATGAAGGTGGAGCCTGCAATGCTTGCAAGTGCAGGTCTGAAATATATGGTGGAGGAGGAGCAGCCACGTCCCTCCAACCTGACAACAGCCTGGTTTCATCATCATGTACCCAGAATGCATCGCTTCAGTTTTCCAATAAACAGTTTTAAAATTACTTTATTGATTCTTCTTTAATGAAAAATCTCCAAAAAACAAAAGAAAAAGACAAAGGAGCAGCCGAAATAGCAATCCACACATTAAACAACTTTTAAAATTTTGGACCCTGAGTGAAAGGTATATTTTAATAGATGACACCCCGAGCAAATTGCCGTTTAGAGATAGGATAAGGTGTATTACAGTTTATACACCTGTAGTTGGCAGTGTGGTGCAAATATTGCATGATATTGCCGGCTACAAATTGTTGAATATAAATAGCGGATTAGATCAACTTCCCCTAATTTTCATAAGGCATTTGCGCTTTTGAAATTGTGGTCCTAAAAAAATTAATAAGCATTTTAGAAATTGTGGAACTAATTTTTTGATTAGCATTGCCCACCATTGCACGCTTGCATCTCACCTGGCCCCCAGATCTTCTGGAACAAAATCAACTTTGCCCAGTAAAGCCTGTCAAGCCTCAGCTGTACAGCTCGAGAAGTGTTATAGGGCTAAGGGCCTCGCGGTACACGAGATGAATGCATCCGCCATGATGCAGGCATACCTGGCAGAGAAGCTCCAGGTGACGACAGACAAACAGGCTGCCACTGAGGTACTGGAAGAAGCCCGCAGGGCCACTGACTTTGTGCTCCGCATGATGGGGACAGCTGCCATTGCACAAGGCAGATGTATGGCTGAGGTGATCATTGCCCAGCGTCATCTGTGGATGACTTTGACTGACCTCCCGGAGGGTCAGCGGGTACATTTTCTGCACCACTCGATAGAGCCGACGGGACTCTTCGGGAGAGCCCTGGACCGGATTCAGACCAGGCTGGAACAAAGGCGTAAACAGGCTGAGGCCCTCAGGGAGGGCATGCCGAGGAGAGCTTTTGTCCCCCCCCCAGGGAGAACGCCGGGAGCAGACCCGTGCAGCCGCGACATAGTTCAGCCACACGTAACCCTCCGCAGAAGAGGCAGGCGTACGAGGGGGAACACCGGCAGAGACCCCCATCGGGCCCACCTCAGGCTGGTCAGTCCTAGAGTAGGAACAGGTTCGTGCCATGCTAAGCGGTCCAACAGAGGACCTCTTTGGTGAATCGTGAGGCAAGACAGAAGCGAGCCTGACGAAACAGGCCCTCTGCTCAGTTCTGTTGGCTTGTCCGCCCAAGTGGTACAGAAGCCAAAGTTTATATGCCCAGACTTTGTTTGTAAAAGAATACAAAAAGCTGGTGACTTTACTAAATGCACAAAACATGAATGTTCTGATGTATGTGAAATAAAGTCAAAAGGTTGTTGCACAAAACACAAAATAAAAATTCAAAGAACAGTTTCGCCCTGTTTCTTGACTCAAAAAACAAAACAAAAACGACAACAACAACAACACAGCTCCCCTCTGATAACAATTGCTATAAAAGGTGGAGGCTGCCACTCCCCCTCCCTTGCGGTTCACGGTGTACTTGATCAGAACAATAAACCCCAGCAGGGGGCTGTCTGCTGCAGACAGACCCCGAGGCATCTGCGAACAGGTAAACCGGCTCTCATGAGGCTGGGTGAGGGGGCTCCCACATTTAAACCCCCACACCGTCGTAACTCAGAGGGCCGACAATCCACAGTATTCTTGGGGGTGTCTCTAGCCGTGTTTCCATCAAGGTTTCTAGCTGCGCATTTTGAAGTATCGCAGCAGAAAAGCTTAATGGAAACGGCAAAATCCGTATTTACTTTCTCAACTTCGCCAAAAAGTTTATACGCTCGCTTGAGGTGGTTTTTGGGATGTTCGGAAATGAGCAGATGCGCAACACGACAGATGGAAACACATTTGCCGACTCGTGCTGCCGAAGCGAACATTCACGTCACGTGACTGATCAGCTGTTTCCGCTCCGGACAACATGTAACATCGCTAAAACTAGTTGGCATGACAGAATAAATACAACTCGCCCGATAGCAACACGTACCTGAAATATTCTCTCCATTTTGACGAGATGTGTGGCCGGGTTCTGTTTTCAACCGCTACTTCCTGTTTACTGTAGACATGCGCAGTGCTGACGTCTGACGTAATGACGCTGTGCGTGGCTTGGTAGATGCGCTTCAAGCCAGTAGATGGAAACACTTCTGCTTCGCATTAATTTGTATTTACATATTTGCGAGATTTCAAAAATTAGCTCAAAAATCGAAATGAAAATGGATGGAAACACAGCTACTGTAGAAGCGAATGTGCATTGTACTTCCTGTCCGACACCGGAAGTGCCTGTATTCCATAGGCGGAGTATGGATCGCGGGTGTTTTTGAAAGTTATTTTCATTCATTTTATCGGAGCAAACACAGCTTTTGTTTAAACGGAACGTTTACTGAAATGTCCTACCGGGGTTCAGGTACCTGCTGTGCTGTTCGCGGCTGCACCAACAACCGGACCAAGCTAAATCTTTGGCTAAAACAACAGTGTTTTCAACACGGACCCAAAACAAAGAAAGAGTGTTCCTGCATCCTTCTCTATGGCTGTGTCTGCGCGATCAGGTAACATCTGTAATTTCTTTTTATTCAGGGAGGGTTTATTAATGAGAGTTTTGGATGATTTACTGTCTTAAAATGATATATGTCAGGCGCGACCGGTATTTTTAGCCGAGATAGCTGCTAATAAACCTTAGCCGAGAGGCCGGAGCAAACGCGTTCGCTATTTATGTAGTTTTAAATTATGTCTGCGCGATCAGGTAACATCTTTTTATTCGGGGAGGGTTTATTAATGAGAGTTTTGGAAGATTTACTGTCTTAAAACGATAGATCTCAGACGCGACCGGTATTTTTAGCCGAGATAGCTGCTAACAAACCTTAGCCGAGAGGCCGGAGCAAACGCGTTCGCTATTTATGTATTTTTAAATTATGTCTGCGCGATCAGGTAACATCTTTTTATTCGGGGAGGGTTTATTAATGAGAGTTTTGGAAGATTTACTGTCTTAAAACGATAGATCTCAGACGCGACCGGTATTTTTAGCCGAGATAGCTGCTAACAAACCTTAGCCGAGAGGCCGGAGCAAACGCGTTCGCTATTTATGTAGTTTTAAATTATGTCTGCGCGATCAGGTAACATCTGTAATTTCTTTTTATTTGTCCCTCCTCTTTTAACAAAACGAGTGGTGTTCCCACATTTTTAATGAACTAAAACAACAAAGTTTGGACTGTCTTCAACTGTATTACTCGCATGTAAACAAACGGTGTTTCCGGTCAACCGGAAGTCGTGTGCACATTTCGCGCAAAGCGTCATGGGGCGTAGGAATACTGTGGATACACAAATTCCCCAAGCTTGCAACACGTCCGCATGCCCGGAGGGCGTGCTGACAGAATGTGGTGGCCATGACAACGCACCGTCATGGCCCCCAGACGCGTTTCAGCGGATGACAGAACTGAGGCAGGCCCGGGCCAGACTCACATGCTGACAAAGGGGACAACATTAATGTTGCAGGAGTCGTAAATAAATGTAGTTGCAAAACAGGAAATGCACCTGGGCCGGATCAGATACTTCTTCCTCACGCCCGAGAAAGCCTGGATCTAATGAAATCATCCAGGTTTAAAGGTGCTACGTAGAAAAAGGATATTCATGCAGTTTTAAGCACTGGCTTTTCATCTTGTAAAAACAACAGGCCGTGCACGACCAGGGAACCTAAAATGTGTGACCAAGCTCAACGCACTAGCCCAGCTGTGCTTTTAAATAACATCCCCTCGTCAGGGAGTTTGCAGCTCAGTCATATTACTGCAAAAATGAGCCCAGATTACCGTATTTCTGGGCGTATGGGTCACCACCACCTTGGTCAAAATACGCCCTTAGGGAAGACGTGCCTGACACAGCTCCCTGGAGCCAAACCCAGCTCCAGAGCAATTGTGGAGCCGGAGGCTTGTGAACCAGACCCAGCCACGGAGCGGCCTGGAATCCGGAGGTCTGTTCGCATACAAAACCTGCACTCCAAAAGCATCATGCCTCTCACTAAACGGAGAAAAAGCAGACGCTCTGGCCCACGGTTGTCCAGCAGAGGCAATGCATTGTACCTCTTTCCCAGCTCCTCCAGTTCGGGTGGCGTGGGAGCACACTTACAGGAAGGTCCCCTCCCTAATATTGTTGGCCCCCAAGGGGCCACGGAGCCCATGGCCCTTGGAGATGTACTTATTTCTGGAACATGGACAACTGCTCCTCTTAAGAGGCCCGCTGTCTCGACTACAAGAACAGCCCCTCTACTTACGTCCAGGACTATGGCAAATTTCAGCTTGGCTGCCGAAAGGAACAAACTGATGGTCTCAGTCCTCCCTGGCAACGTGGTAAATACAATACAGGGAGCAAGAGCAATGTCAACACAGACTCTCTATGCTCGTAAATGGGGTGTTTTTGAAGCTTGGTGCATGGGAAGGAACATTATTCCTTATTCCTGTGACCTGGTCCAGCTTCTTACCTTTCTACAGGAACTACTGGAAAAAGGCCGCTCTTTTTCCACAATTAAAGTGTTTTTATCAGCTATCTCGGCATGCCACGAAGGCTGGGGGGGAAAACACCCGGTGTACACCCTCTCACGATAAGGCTCATGAAGGGTGTGTTGAGGAAGAGACCTCTCAGTAGGAATTTGACCCCTGATTGGGATCTCCAATTGGTCCTGAGTGCTCTCTGTGAGCCCCCATTCGAACATTTAAGAGATAAGATAAGAGATAAGATAAGAGATTTATTTATTAACATTGCACCAGTTAATTAATACAACGTGATTATGTAGCACAGTCGTCCAGAGAGGGAGAATATGCAAGCTGCAGCATTTCCAAACACCTGACATGTTCTTCTGCGTGGCCGCGCTCATCCGTCTCCGGATGAAGGTCAAACAGATATGGAAAAAGGAAAAACACAATAGGTATCATTTGTGATATTCAAAAAAAGAATCTATCAAAGATTGCCTTAAGACACTCTATGATAAAGTCCCAAAAACTCTATCAGCAATAAGCACAACCAGACAAGACATTGTTGCAGATTTGACGACATGCAAGGAGATCAAAAGAGTCTGTGAGCAACACTCAGATAACACAGTTCAGCAGTTGTTAAGCTTGGCGCCTCCGAGCGCACTCCCAGAGACCTCTGGGGAGCGAGGGGGGTCAGCAATGTCTCTCAGCTTCACTCCAGGAGAATAGTTCCTAGCAAACAGCCTTCTTCTTTTCCAAGGTCGAGCAGAAACTAGATTAGATAGTTATTGTTTATCTTCAATCCAGGCCACAGTGTTCTTTTTGACTGCAGCCTTCCAGAGTCCAGGTGCTGTTCAGGTCCAAAATCGCCGAATCAAATGAGTTTCCGAAGCTACGAACCCCCATCCGTGCCCTGATTAATGCCGGGCGGCTGTAAACGAGTTCCAAAGCGCACCGCAGGTCCACGGTGGTCTACCGCTCCCATTGTGCGGTTCAGCTCGTACAACAGCTGGGTTGAGGAGCTCACAGCCCGGATCAGAGACTCTTGCTGATCAGGAAGTTTGGCCAGTGCGCCGATAGCTGCCGAAGTCTTCCTGATCTTCCAGTAACAGACAGCTCCGCTCACGCCAAAAAACAGAGCAGCTGCCACCAATATCCCAATAATCCACAAATCTTCCACGTCTTCGACAGACAGGACGGTCAAACACATGGGTTGCCACTGTCCCCACGAGTCCATCATGTATCCGACAGCGTGCGTGTCAGAGGGGCAGGCCGCTTCTCCTGGCCCGGTCCGCTTCGTGGAAAAAATCTTATCTATAGATGAAACAGCCCAATTTATTAACTCCATCGCAAATTGGTTCGAGTGAGCGCTGAAGAGTCACGGACGAGACAAAAAGCAAGCAGGGAGGAGGAAAACTTAGGGAGGGTAGGAGCAAAAAGATATGCGACTTGCTTTGTCGAGAGCCGGAAGAAGAAGCGACATTAAGATAGATTTGCTATCTTATAAGACCGCTCTGCTCCTGGCTCTTTGTTCGGCAAAACGTGTGGGTGACCTCCACGCTTTATCTGTGCACCCAATGTGTACCAGGTTTGCCCCTGACAGGTCAAAGGTCACCTTACGTCCTAATCCTGCATATGTCCCAAAGGTTCTAACTTTGAATCCCAGAAGTCTGGATTTTTAACTCTCTTCATTTCCTCCTGCTCCCGTCCTCACTGAGGAACAGAGGAGGCTGAGAGCACTCTGCCCTGTTGGGGTTTTAAGTGCTTACATTGAAAAAACAGCTGATTGGAGGAAAACAAATCAACTGTTTGTATGTTTTGCCGTCCCGGCTACTGGCAGGGCCCTGTCAAAGCAGCGCCTCTCACACTGGGTGACTGAGGCCATTAAAAGGGCGTACAGTAGCAAAGGTCAACAGGTGCCCTCTGGGGTACGTGCCCACTCTACTCGAGGCTTGGCTGCCTTGTGGTCACTGTTCAAGGGTGTACCAATTGCAGACATCTGTGCAGCTGCGAACTGGAGCTCAACGAGCACTTTTGCAAGACATTACAGTTTGGACGTTACTGCGTGTGACGTCACTCAGGCTGTCCTCTCTAACACACAGTAGAGAGCGGCCTAAAGATGCCTAATGTATAAAGGCGGAAATTCTCACAAGCATGCATTTTACTGAGCATTTCAAGGGCGTGAATGTATTATGTTCCCATAGCAATAGTGTTGCACCGAGAGACCTGACTGATAAGGGAACTGAAAGTTATGCACCATAACTCATGTTCCCTGAAGGAAAGGAACAAGGTGCAACATAGTTGGCCCTTTTCGATGCTGAAGCTCGGTGAAGTGCACTTGGAGAAAGTAGGATGGGCGTCCGCGTCTTAAGTTCCCAGAGGGCGGGGTCTCTGGGGTGACGCTGACGCCCCCTGCCGTAAAGGCGTGAATGTATTCCTTCAGGTAATCACGTGGGGGCGCAATTCCCAGAGCAATAGTGTTGCACCTCGTTCCCTTCCTTCAGGGAACATGAGTTATGGTGCATAACATTCAGTTATAATTATAACACAGTCACATGACCTTTCAACAAGCACAGTTTTATTTAATTTCTATCACATTATTTGGTGTCTACTATTTATTCACTGAGTGTAATCAATAAATCAACAGAGAAGAGAAAATAAATAATATCAGTAGAGCAATATACACAGTTGCATTTAAAAACTCTTCTATGCATCCATCCATTATCTTTACCTGCTTCATTTTCTAATTTATTGTTTCTCTTTTATAGATATGTGCTAAACAAAACACAAAATGTCTTGAGAAGATATTTAAAATGGACATCTTCCTTCTCTTCTACCTGAGAGACAACCCTAAAGCTTTCAAAGTATTACAAAAGCAGCTCTCTTCATTCGACTGTACATTGGAGTTAAATTTTGATGAAGAGGAGGCGGTTGTGAAGGGGGAGTGTGAAAAAGGGGCACCAGGAAGATTTGGTACTGCAGAGAAGTGGGAACTACAGGTGAATCAAAGCTTCTTCAGCTTCACTGAGACCTACCGGTACATGTGCTATCATGTGCTTGATCCTAAAAATGTAAAAAAAAAGTACTACAGGATCACTCCTTTGTGACTGAAGATATGAAAGTTTATGCAGAAAGTGGATATGCTGTGGTGGTGGGAGAGACGGAAGCTGTTAAGGAGAAGATTGCACTTCTGGAAAAAAGCTTGCCGACCCAAAATAAACTGTCATTTACAGAAAAGCAGATCAAACTTGTAGAAGATGAGTTCAGTCGAGAAATGGGCGCACGTTATCCAGAAGTTAAAGTAACCAGAGGAACAAACATCATCATCTTAGAAGGTCCCGATGAGAAGGTTCAATCAGGAGCTGCAAAACTTCACGAACTGATCAAGAATATAAAAGAAAGGAGACTTCAACTTCATCCAGATCTATTAACGTTCATGTCAATCAGTGGCATCACCTCCAAGTACCAGGCTCGCTTCCAGCAGAGTCTCAGAAGTCCTGTTACTCTGGAGGTTGGGTCGGACCTGGTTCTGTCCAGTTTGTCCTTCAGTGCTCTGGCTGAAGCTGAAGCAGCAGTGCTGAGAGATCTGACTGTGGCCAGTGTACAGCTTCAAGGTGCTGCAGCTGTTCCTCCAGACCTGACCAGAGTTCAAGAAATGCTCAACAAAGCCAAGAGTCAAACAAACTGTAGTGAGCTCAGAGTGGAGGTTAGCTTCATTCCTGCTTCTAGTGGAACTCCAGAAACAAAAGTCCAGCTGGTGGGATACACTGAACAGGTCAGCAAGCTCAAAGAACTTCTTCATGACTACCAGACAAATCAAGTTTCATCTCAAGAGGTCCTGAACCTGCATCCTCCTGAACTGGTGGACAGATTTGATCAAATCCTACAGATGGTTGGCATGAAGCAGACTGATGTGACTTTGAAAGCCTCCCATTTTCCAAATCCTTGTGTGCTCTTATCCGGTCCTCGGTGTCGGGTTCATGAGGCCCTGCAGGCCCTAAAGGCTGCCCTGGCCAGTCTGACAAAAGATACTTTAGTTCTGGATGGACCAGGGCCTCTGCACTATTTCCAAGGGGATGGTAAAGTGGGCAAGGAGCTGATTGAGAGTTCCTGTCAGGTTCTTATCTGGGAACAAGCTGGTGCTCACTCTCCAAATGTGACAACAAAACTACAACGCATCAGCAACCCTAGCCCCAGCAGTTTCAGTAGCTTCAAACCAAGACTCTCAATTACTAGACGTCGCTTCAACACTGTTGGAGACAGTGCAGTCAATAAAATAAATGTAGAGATCAACATATGCAGTTTAGAAGAAAAACAGGTTTGACCATTTTTCGTTTCTTACGTTTTTCATCCTCTCATAATTTGCAAATCTGCAGCAAATACAATTTTTTTATTCATAATTTAAACATTTTTCCACAGGTGAATGCTTTGGTGGCACCCATGTTCAATAAGCAGCTGGCTTCTACAAATATTGGAAAGAAGTTGCTCCAAAAAGGAAGTAGCACAGTTCAGTCAAAGTTCAACTCCAAAGCTACAAGTTGTACTCTTGTCCCCGGTGATGTTCTTCAGGTTGATGCAAGTGCATCGTTGAGCTGTTCCAAAATCTTCTTCATTGAGTGTATACCTTGGGATGGAGTCACAGGAAAGAGCATACAGGTCCAGTTAAAACTTTGTCTGTCTGTGCCCACCTTATATAAACTTTGTGGCTCTAATCATATATAAACATACTACATACATACATACATACTGTACATACATACTGTACATACATACTGTACATACATACATACATACATACATACATACATACATACATACATACATACACACATACACACACACACATATATATA
>JBBPBX010000893.1:44309-57256 GCA_038048925.1 Garcialebias charrua
CCCGGAGGAGCTGCTCCAAGTGGCTGGGGAGAGGGAAGTCTGGGCCTCTATACTTTAGCAGCTAAAGTATAGAGGCCCAGGTCGGGTCGCGGAGGTAGTAGCTAAAGTTTAGCTACTACCTCCGCGACCCGACCCCGGATAAGCGGAAGAGAATGGATGGATTGATGGAAGAATTATTAGATTTTAAGACGAAATAGTGTATTATTTTAGAAAAAAGAAAAATTAACTCAATGGTAAGGTAAGGTCATCCCTACGAAACGAGATATTTTGAGCTATTAGTTAACTTTTACACAGGTCTCAGATTTTATGGCGTGTCAGGACTATTGCTTGTTTATGAACATTTTTCTGAAATGTCAGCTGATTGTAATTTTTGAAGTTTTTCTTAAGTAGGTACAATACTTCTTTTTTTTGTTCGCAGTGTAAAATGATAGTTAAGAAACAATATAACCAGTTTAAATATAAAAAAGCACTTTTTGGTGGAATTACATGTAAACTTCTGTTCTCCTCAAATTCACAATGTTTTCTTTTTTCAGAGTGGAAGATCTTGCTAACTTCACAATTTTGAGACTAACATTACAACTTTTTGTCTAATCTCTAACTCTGTGCCTTTAAAAATCACAAGTGCATGTTTTGTACTTCAGAAAATTACCATTAGAGTACTGTAAATGCAAACAGTTTGTCAGTTCACTGCTTCTTGATTTTTTCCTGTTAGATTGAGCGTCTGCAGAACATCCATCTGCGTCGTGCCTATGAGGCTCAGAAGAAGCAGATATCGGCAAAGAACGTCCAGTTAGGAGGAGCAGGAGAAAAGTTTCTGTACCATGGAACAATGCAGGACAACTCTGACTCAATTGTAAAAACTGGGTTCAACAGGCGCTTTGCTGGGCAAAATGGTAATGAGTTTTCTATGTAATCACACAATTTATCTTTGTGATTTACGTTACATTGAGCTATCTTATAAACTGCAAGGTAATTGTCAGAAAAGTGAGGAAATGTTATTATTGTTATTATTAGGATGATATTATTTATGTTAATAATATCAAGCTCAATGAAGAAAATTCTATTACATTATTTTTTTTTTTTTTTTTTTTAATCACTTCCAGCCACAGCATATGGTGAAGGAACCTATTTTGTTGTAAATGCCAGATACTCTGCCAACCCCACATACTCCAAACCAGCTGCTGATGGTTCTCAGCTAATGTTTGTAGCGCGAGTCCTGACCGGCGTCTACACTCAGGGACAAAGGGGGATGAAGGTGCCTCCGGTTCGAGATGCTCAGCAGTCCCACGATCGTTACGACAGCGTGGTGGATACTGTCAACAATCCCAGCATGTATGTTGTTTTCCATGATGACCAAGCTTATCCAGACTATCTCATCACCTTCAAGTAAAAGTGACAAGAAAAAAGTGTTTGGATTTTTAATGTGAAAATACAAAACCCAAACATAAAGAAATTTTATGAAAATACAGACATTTAAAAGAAATTACCGTATTTTTCAGACTATAAGGCACACTTAAAATCCTTTATCTCAAAAATTGACAGTGAGTCTTATGATCAGGTGCACCTTATGTATTAATTCTGGTTGTGCTTACTGACCAGGGCCGGATTAACAACCCCAGGGGCCCCTGGGCACCGAAGCTCACAGGGCCCCCTCCCTAACCTAACACCCATTTTACTATATATATATATATATATATATATATATATATATATATTGTATTGACTACTACTATATACTACTGTATTGACTGTATTGTATATATAATACTACTGTATTGACATCATTCAGCAGCAAATCCCATCCATCCATCCATCCATCCTTCATCAGCAAATGATGTCAAACATGAACACTTCTGAAAGAGCAGCAGCTACTGCATTGACATCAATCAGCAGCAAACCAGTAGCAAATCACATCCATCAGAAACATGTTGCAACCATAGTGACACCAGTGCCTTGGTGTGCAGTCCATGCCCACGTGCATGAAAAACAAGTCCATGAGCTCTAAGAAAGCTCGAAGCAGCAGAAAAAGAAAAAGAATTCCCTTACTTTGATTGAAGTGTAGGTAGACAGTCTGTATGATGTTTTTCTCAAGTTCAAACCTGGATCACATGGAACTCAACCATGAATGATGGGGAGCATTTGAGGCCAGGTGTGAGTTCAGGTGTTCTGTTGGGGAGGTCAGCTGCATCCACTTCTCTGCTGTTCCCTGGGACTGCCACCTTTCTTTCTCCTGAGGTGAGACCACCTCACCTCAGGCTGTTTGCAGTCACACATTCCTCATACAGCTCATCCATACATGTTTAGCCTGCCAAAAGGTGTTAAAAAATTCATTAGTGACACATAGCCTAGGTTATGTAGTGATAAATAAATGGAAAAACGTGTATTGTTTATATTTATAAATTTAGCATTGTAGTATGTAAACTACATTTTGAAATGTATTTATTAATTACCTATATGAACTGTGATTTTTTTAAAGATGGACAAGGTTGTATGTTTGCATAGTGTAAAGTAAATGTATTTATTTTTATTTTATTTATTAAAATTCATTCATTTCACTAAAACAAAGTCAACAACTCAATAAAAAATAAAAAACATACATTCAAAATAAAATGAAAGGCAGCAGATGAAGAATAATCTTATAATCTCTGCCCCTTTTTTACCCAAATAAACTCACAACAATGATTTATCAAAGAACAAAATTAATTGCATCACCAAATGTAAGATTACATCATCTTAAACAACTCAAATAAATTCTTATGTTATTTTTCATATTCCTTCAAAAAAAATCACTTTTAGCAATCTCTTAAATTCACAATTATGTACTTATTTGTACGTGTCAGTTGTACACTTTTGTTTATAACTATCAATAATTAAACATGGTTCACAACTACACTGGAAATTATTGAATTTTTACCTGCCAACCAGGTGAAGACTTTCAGTGATCTTCTCCACTTCTTCTTCAAGGGTTCTCCTGGTTTTGTTACATTTATTATCCGTCCGTCCATCCATTATCTTTACCTGCTTTCTCCTGTGCCCATGTCCAGCACGAAGTTTCTGCCCTGGTGCATGGTTCTGGTGGTCCAGAGCGCCGGAGCTCCGGCGCGCGCCGGGGGCCGTTCTGGATCATGTACCCAGGCAGGGAGCCTCTTGGTGGGGCTTCAAAGCAGCATGGCCGGCCTGGTTCTCAGTTGAGCTCCGGCGCGCGCGCGCCGGGGGCCGTTCTGGATCGTGTACCCAGGCAGGGAGCCTCTTGGTGGGGCTTCAAAGCAGCATGGCCGGCCTGGTTCTCAGTTGAGCTCCGGCGCGCGCCGGGGGACCTTCGGACGGATTTATCTCGGAAACAATGCTTCGTCTGGCGGCCTCGTAGCTGCCGTGTCTTCCGTGAACTGCCAAGACTGGACCAATGAGATGAGCCGGATTCTGTAGTTTCAATCACGTGTGTAAAAGGGCTGTCAGCTCATTGGTCACAGAGCTTCTTCTTCTTCTATTGTTTATTGGCGGTTGGCGAACTTATTTTAAGCACATTACCGCCACCAACCGGACTGAGTGTGTGCATTGCCGTCTGCTCCCAATCATACACGTCATGTCAACAAACTAAAAGACACTTATGAGTTGTTTTTGAAAAACAACTTTTTATTTTATTTGGGTTGGATAATAAGGAAAATTGAGGACAAAGCCTTGTTTTATCTACGTCTAGCGACAATAAAAAAATAAAATAAAAAATAAAAAATTTCTGCCAGGCTGAACTGCTCACTCCTGGCCAGCAGAGGGCCCCCTTGAGCTGTCGGGCCCCTGGGCACCCGCCCGGTGTGCCCGTATTATAGATCCGGCCCTGCTGACCTCGAACCGATTTTATGTGATTATTGTGAATGAGTTGAATAAAGTTTGACTTATCTGACTGTTTTGTTTTGCTTGGTGTGCCTTATAATCCGGTGTGCTTTATAGTCCAAAAAATACGGTAGGAAATGTGCGGGGGAAATTTTTATAGTCAAAAATGTTTATGCAACATTTATGAAATTAGTGTTGTGCAAGGGACCTTAAAATATATATTTATCCATGTTTAGAAAGGTCTGCACACAAACTGGTGGTTCGTGAAGGAAAATAAATGGTTTTCTGTTAAACTGTTACAGTTATTGTCAGGATCTGTGTTGTCTGGTTACTTGGGAGTCCTTTAAGTTTATTATTAGCTTTATTCCATTGTGGGTATTGTGTTTTATTGTCTTCATTTTATGTTCCTTGTGTTTAATTCTATTACTTGTTGTGTTTCTATTTGATTGGTCTGTTTTCCTCTGTGCCATTTCTCCCTGTCGGTTCTGCTCCTGCCCCGCCCAGTCTCATCTGCCCTCAGTTGTCTTTATTCCAGGTGTTTTCACTCCATTCATCAACCCCTGTCTTTATAATCCCACAGTTTAGGTTTCGCCCTCATTTGAGTGTTGTGTGTGCTTGCACCAAAGCTGGTCATCAGACTGTTCTTTCAAATAAATTTAAATAGATTTAACTCAAGTTTCTTTTGTCGGTCCACATTTCTTGGTTTTAATATGAAACCGTAATGGTTATAAAGTGAAATACTGTAATATGTTTGTTTTATTTATGTTACACTTGTTGCATGTGTTTTAAGTTCTATACTTACATAAGCCTGCTAAACGTAGTTTAATGGCTGAGACTTTTGTGCAAAAAGACTTTTACTGTCTCACACTCACAAACCCACACATACAGAAAAGGAACCAGGCCACAAAATTATGTGATAATCTTTTATTTGGTTGATGGTTCTAGTCATTTTCAAAACAAGAACAGATCAAACAAAACATTAACATTTAAATGCATCTTTAACTGTAGCAATATATATTTCTTTAAATGGATTTCAGTAATTCCTGTAATTTATTTTGAAAATATAAAATCAAACATGTTCTCAAACAAACAGAATAAATCAAAATTTCAGCATTGCTTCACTGATTTTGACCAATTTTTAAAATTTATTTTATTTGGTATTTGTTTCTAAATGCTGTAGTATTCTTTAGCACTCTTTTTTTGTGACCTAGCTTTTGACAAATTCTGTTTTGATTATATTAGCTTTTTGTCGTTAATTTGTGCCACAAATAACAATTTAAAATAAACTTCTAAATAAACTGATAACATCATTTAGCGTATAAAAAGTTACATTTTTTCTTAATATTATTATTATTATTATTATTATTATTATGAATGAAAATAAAGCTGGATGAAAATTGGACTTAAAACTTCAGGGAGATAAATTATCTTGATTCTGGTGAACTGTGAATTTATGTGTATTTTGGACATCATAATGACCTTTAAAAGACATCTGCATGTGTGATAAATGTTGAAGTTAGTTCTGGTTTTATGTAATACCATAGACCTTTTTTTTCTTTAGCTGAAGTCCAACTGAAGCAGAAAGATTTTGGGTGTCTGTAATGCTGCAGTGATCCTCAGGCCTCGATGTTGATGGACGCCTGGCCAGAGACCTGTCGGAGACCGGAACAGTCCAGAGTAGCGATCACTCTGGTTCTGCCAGCCCTCTGAGGCGTGAACATCTCAGTGCAGGTCAGAGACGAGCCTCCTGCGATCAGACTAAAACCAGAAGGGTCTGAGTTAGACACCAGCAGGACTGGGTTGCTTTTAAAAAGATACATACGTCATCGCTACATATTATAGAACCCCTCACTTGTGCATGACCCAATGGTTTACAGTTATGTTCATTAATGTCCCTTCTATTTAGGCGGAGTAAATTACTTAAGGGGTATTTTACATACAAATAAATATTTTAAAAAGCAAACAGAAAAGTATGACTCATTCTGAATAAACTTGTATAAAATTTCACAAATCATTAATGTTTTCTACGTGTGCTTAATATCCCTAATTCAAAATGACAATACCGGTAAGTGTTGAATGTATAAATTAACTAGCAAACTGACAGGCTTTAAAGTTTTTAAAACAGTACTTATTTTAAAAAAGTTATACATGTCCACACATTATATACTCATTAAACCAATGAGCTCGTTTGATATTGTTGTTCTTCACACACAGACTCTCTACGCCTCAAGAAATCAGCCAGATTTTTCTTTGTGTCATAGCACCATCTTCAGGTGCAAATGAAAACACTGCAGGCTCCCCATTACAAGTAATAAAGCATGAAGAGTTTTGAGCATGCACCAAATGTCCATAGGGAGGTGGTGGTTTCTATTTAGTGATTGTGAGAACTGCATATTGGGGTCCTGGGAGGAGCATGGTGAAATGTGTATTCATAATGTGGGACTAATGGACATGCACAGACTTGGACATGCACAGACGTGGACATGCACAGACTTGGACATGCACAGACTTGGACACACACAGATTATCAAGAAATTGAAGCAAGACTAGTCCTAAATTGGCTATAATCTTAATCATGACAAGGTTGTGGGGGAAACATTATGCTACTGTGACACTGGTCTTCTGGCAAGTAGCTGCATTATGACATTGACCAAGAGTGGTGTCAGAGTGAGGGTCAGGGTGAAATCTGATAGATATATGGTGTATTGTTGAGGGAATGAGTTGCTGAAGTATAGCACCTGGAAAGGGTGCAAGAGAACCACAGCAGGAAAAAAAATCTATTTGACGAGTATTAACAGTCCAGCATCACAATTTCCAGAGAAAAAGATTTTCCAAATTTTCTGAGATCAAGTGTTTGGGTCTTGTAGCAGGTCATCATCTATCTAAAAGATGGTGTTAACTTTTCTATTTTCAATTCAATTCAGTTTATTTATGTAGTGCCATATCCTGGCAGCTACATTTCTAACATCCTTCTACCAATATACCCACTGTTCCTTCTCTGGGCATGTCCAAACGGCCGTGGGGCGGCCGTGGCACAGTGGTAATGGCAGTCGACCCCCGATCGGAAGGTTGGAGGTTCAAATCCCGCGGCCGCCCACCATGTGTCGTTGTGTCCCTGGGCAAGACACCCAACCCCGAGTTGCTCCCCGTAGGTCTAGATGGCACCTTGCAAGGCAGGCTACCACTACCGGTGTATGAATTTGTGAATGAATGGGTGGATGGTTGGTATTGTAAAGCGCTTTGGGGCTCCTCACAGGGGGCTGGAAAGCGCTATATAAATAAGCTCCATTTACCATTTACCAAACCATCTCAGTCTGGCCTCTCTAACTTTATCAGTTGTTCAACATGTGCTGTACATCTGATGATCTCATTCCTAATCTTATCCATCCTTGTCACTCCTAAGGAGAACCTCAACATCTTCATTTCTGCCACTTCCAGTTCTTTCTCTTGTCTTTTTGTCAATGTCTACTGTCTCCAGACCATACAACATAGCTGGTCTCACCACTGTCTTGTAAACTTTTCCTTTGACCTTTGCTGACACCTTTTTGTCACAAATCACTCCTGAAACTTTTCTCCATCCACTCCATCCTGCCTGGACTCTCTTTTTCACCTCTTTACCACATTTCCCATTTTCCTGGACAGTGGACCCCAAGTACTTGAAGTCCTGCACCTTTGTGACCTCTGCTCCTTGTAGCCTCACTGTTCCACTGGCCTCCCTCTCATTCACACACATGTACTCTGTCTTACTACGGCTGACTTTCATTCCTCTTCTTTCAAGTGCATACCTCCACCTCTCCAAGTTCTCTTCCACCTGTTCCCTGTTCTCACCACATATCACAATGTCATCTGCAAACATCATAGTCCACTGGGATTCCTGTCTGACTTCATCTGATAGTTGGTCCATCACCAGAGCAAACAATAAGGGGCTCAGAGCCGATCCTTGATGCACGCCCACCTCCACCTTGAAGCTATCTATTACTCCTACAGCACATCTTACCACTGTCCTGCTGTCCTCATACGTGTCCTGTACCAGTCTAACATACTTCTCTATCACTCCAGATTTCCTCATGCAATATCACACCTCCTCCCTCAGCACCCTGTCATATGCTTTTTTTTAAGATCTGCAATCTGTATAAATGCTTAAAATAAAAATAACTCACCCAATCTTCAGTCTAATGTTAGAGTTATTGTATTCGTCAAGCCACAACATAATCTAACAAAGTGGTTTAACCTCCTAAGACCTGAACTTTTGCATATGTGGATACAAGGTCCTAGCAGGATTTATTTTTATAACAGCTTGACTTTTGAGTGGTTTTGATCAATTCACCAACTTTTAGCATCAGTTATAACCACTTGAAATAAAAAAAGATTGTGGTTAAGCATAAACACCTTTTTGTTTATAATCTGTAAAATCTGGTTAGTTACTGGGTTCAGTCCTAGAATTTACAGGCTGTATATCTAGTATGGTACATTACCTGCTACGGACCAGGTACAGTATATACAGTCTGGGCCAGCTTATGTACTCCTACCAGAGTTTTATTTTAAACTTACTGGTACGTCAATGTATTCTGATTCAGACTCACGCATAATATCTGTTCCTGGGTGACATTATTCCTGGTCCTTCCATACGAATGTTGACATTCTCAAGATTATGGGTGAAGGGGTTCGTAAACTGGACAGTTGCCATCATCTCCTCATGCACTTTGTTGCTGCCAGACACCTAGAGGACACATAACAAACAGCAAACATTACAAATTCATTTTAGAGAGAGCGTTTATTAAGATCCAATCTCATTTTATAGTCATCTCTACCCCTAGAACTCCATTTTCATGTCACAAGAGGTTAAAATGAAATGAAACACCCCTTCAAGAAGCTCATACTAAATCAGTTGTGGCCAATTTCCTTTAGATAAACCAATGCTATGCCAGTGTGCATAGGTCATGAAGTTAGTTATCTAACCAGAAACAGACTTTACCTAACTACTTACCGTACCTTCTTTTTAACTGTTGACGCAGGAAGCTCTGCTGTTTTAGTGCTTTTAGACCTTTCTGCTGCCTTTGATACTGTGGATCACAACATCTTGCTGTCACGACTTGAGCAGGTGGTCGGTATCAAAGGCACAGTTTTATCCTGGTTTAGATCCTACCTGACTGACAGGAGTTTTTCTGTTCACTTAGGAAATGTTCTTCATCTCCAGCTCCTTTGATCTGTGGAGTCCCTCAAGGGTCTATTTTAGGTCCACTGCTTTTTAATTTGTACATGTTGCCTTTGGGGTCCATTTTTAGAAAACACAGCATTCCTTTTCACTGCTTTGCTGATGATACCCAGTTATATCTTCCAATTGAGTCAGATAGGGTCACTCCACTGGATCCACTATTGAACTGTCTACGTGACATTAAAGTCTGGTTAAAAAAAATTCTAAATCTAAATGAAAATAAAACGGAAGTCATCAGCTTTGGCAAATGTAATACCCTTAATGTTCTTGGCCCCTTGGCTTCATACAGCTACTCCAATGTCAGGAATCTGGGAGTTATTTTTTATAGTGCTTTTAAATTAGACAAACAGATAAATGATGTTGTTAAATCCGGTTTCTTCCAACTAAGACTCATTCCCAAGGTGAAGTCTTGTCTCTCTTTCAGAGACATTGAAAAGGTGATTCACGCTTTTATTACCTCTCCTTTGGACTATTGTAATTCACTGTATGTTGGTTTAGACAAATCATCTTTGCATCGTTTACAATCTGTCCAGAACGCAGCAGCTCGTCTTTTAACAGCAACTAAAAAATATGAACACATAACCCCTGTCCTGGCTTCTCTTCACTGGCTCCCTGTCACGGTCGGATTGATTTTAAGATTTTATTGCTTGTTTTTAAAATCTTAAAAGGTCTGGCCCCGTCATATTTATGTGATCTTATTAACATCTACACTCCAGTAAGAGCACTCCGGTCTACCAACCAGTTTCTCTTAGATGTCCCCAGATCCAGAATGAAATCCAGAGGTGATCTGGCTTTTGCGGTTGCTGCTCGAAAGCTGTGGAACAGTTTACCTGAGAATTTAAAGACCGCTCAGACTATTGAGACTTTTAAATCTTTGCTCAAGACTCATCTGTTTTACTTGGCATTTGATCCTCGCAGAATATGAGAACAAATTTTGAGCAGATTTTATTGTTGATGTGTTAACTTTATTATGTTTTAGTGGCACTAGATGCATTTTACTCTGTTATTTTTATTTGTTTTAACTGTAAAGCACTTTGGTCAGCTTCGGTTGTTTTTATGTGCTATATAAATAAAATTGACATTGACATACTTTGTACAGTATATTGCTTTTGTTTGTACATAAGATGGCTCAGATAAAAATGTTCTAATCACACATGTGTAGGATTTTTTAGCAAACGCCATATATCTCTTTGATTGAGGTAATCAAAATCCCAGAAAGATTTTTATTTAAAAGCACTGACAGTCCTTCTCTTCCAGTCTACATCATCAGCATGAATGCAGAAAATGTTTGGGTAGAGAGGAGGGGTGAAATGGGATTCAGCCCAATGAGATAGAAACTATAGCCAACAATTTAGTTAGAGTGATATTGGCTAGATAAAATTAAAATCTGACCTCAACGATGAGTTTTGGGTTGTGCAGGGTGATGATTTTCATTTCGGTGATGATCTGGCTGGTTTCTTTGATCTTCCCGGTAACAATAAAGTTAAGGTTACCCTGTTCAACCAGATGGTCCATATAGTCCCTCGACTCAACCATCACTGACTTCTTCGCGCCTGCAAGAACAAACACATCTTTCATTATCACGTTTTTTTAAGAACAATTCAGGATCCTGGGATAACATAACTCTTTACGCTGCCTTGAAGTTATATCAGGACATCTTCTTGAATCGCCACTTTCTTACTTTTTTTGGGCTGAACTGTAACAGTGGGGGTCTCAAACAGGAACTCATGGCTGGAGACTCCGGTGTAATACACCACACTCCCACTGACGTAGGTCTGCACTGTGCGCCGCTGGTCACTGCGGTTGATGAACTCCAGGTTCAGCTCGAAGTCATCTCCAACGCTGATCTCCAGGGTCGGCAGGACCACGTCCACATCAGCCAGAGGGGGGTTGGACTTCTCCCGTTTACAGCCGTACTCCTCTGCTTTCTCCAGGACTGTTCGCTCCTCTTGGGTTCCTGGGTTAGATTGACAAATAGGTCCACTTTTTAGAAAATGTGTTTTCAGGTTCAAACGGACTAAAATGTTGCCAAAAACAAAAATTGGCCAAGTGTTCAAGTCTAAAGTGCTCAGTTTGGATAAAGTGAAGTCAGAATGACATCAAAATAGAACCAGTCTGGAGCAAAGTGACAAAAAGGCCATGACAGTAAAAACACTACCTGTCATAGCAATCAGGCTTGAGAGGTACGTAGTACTTTGTTGTCCAAAAACAGGCAAAATGGCCAACATTGATCCATTCGGCTGATTGCGTTTACTGCCTGCTATTTTTTTTTGTTGTTGTAAAAAATAAGATAAATAAATCTGATTTTGAGACTAGTTGGGTCAAGTAATCCATCTCAAGAAAGTCTTACTTGTACTTGGACATTTTGTTTCACTTTTTCAGTACCGTATTTTCCGGTGTATAGGTCGCACCTTTTTATGTTTTTTCAAGGCCTGCGACCTATACTCAGGTGCGACCTATATGGCTTGTTATCACTTTCGGTGAAACAAATTTTTAAATCCAGCTCATTTCACAATTACGTTCATTTATTAAGGAAAAGTTCAGCTCAGACATATATTTGCTATAATTTTTATCAAACAAATAATTGTTTTTAAGTGTTAATCTTCTTAAAAGCCTTGCTGTGCGCTCCTGTGGCAGACATTTGCAGCAGAGCTAAACGTAGGTGCGACCTATACACCAGTGCGACCTATCTAGGGATTTTTCCAATCTGTTGGTGATAATTGGACAATGCGACCTATACACAGGTGCGACCTATACACCACAAAATACTGTAATTACGAGTCATTAATTGAAATGATTGATATAATACATGAATTTACATTTGGATACTATCCTTAAGCTGACTTTTTTTTAAAACTCCTAATCTAACAAGGCGGAGGCGCCCTCCTAATATTTTTCGCAACAAATGTGTGGTTGAAGAAAAAGCTGCAGCAGGAAAAAATTGTTATTTTGCTTTGTTTAGCATAGATTTCTGTTCGATGTGGTCACTGACCTTCAGCAAACTTGTATTGATTAGTGATGTCCCGGCGAGTCTCGCCTCCTGCAGCTTTGGTCAAAACCATGCGACCTACATGAGTCCGGTTCACTTTGATCGGCTGCATGGTCCCATCATTCTTCCGCGAGTAAAACACACAGTCGCTGTTCACCTGCAGTGGGGAAGGAAGAAGAAAAAACTCACAGGACTAGATTTAACCTCAGTAAATCTGGCTGATTGCCATTAAAAAATGGCAAGGCATGGGAAAATTTTAAATTTTAAACAAAATTTACAAAATGATCAAATATATTCTATGGACTAACCTCAGCAAACACAAAGGCAGCATCATATGGGTAACAAATCTGTCCATGTTTGATAGCCTGGACTGATGCAGGTCCACATCGGTACATGCCTTGAAGGGAAAAGCAACAAGAAAAGTAACAATTACTTTTGTATCAACTTTTTATATACCTTGTTGCAAAGGGTTGATCTAATATTATCAGTTACCATCACTGGTCTCCTGTGGTGTTGCATCCACAACCTGCCATCCTCCAAAACCTGGAGGAAGGTCTGGTCTGGACATATAGCACTCGTTCCAGCAGTGATAGTTCCTGACAACAGCAAATGTTCAATTTAATTAAAAACAGTCAGAATATGTCATCTTTATTAAAGGGTTTCATTTAGTTGTTTTTCTCATAAATGCCTTTGTCTGCATTTAATTAGTTTCTCTACACATGCAACTACACAGTAAAAAAGAAAGAAAGAAACAATTGGCCAGGCTATTTTCCATGCAAGATGATTCTAAAATGTACACAAATGATACGCTGAGCAGGTGGAAATGTGTCCAGAAAGATTGGTTAAATATTATATACAATATATATATATTGTATATATATTAAATTTAATATGTATATATATATAATTTATATA
>JBBPBX010000893.1:64218-103940 GCA_038048925.1 Garcialebias charrua
TTATTTTTTTTTTTCCATTTATAGATGGCCTCCCTTCACACCTTATAGCCATCCTCTCACTCCAATATTTTTTTTTTTTTTTAATAGAGAGAAAGAAAGAAAAGAGAAAGTGAGACAACAAAACAACAATTATCCACAAAAAGAGCACAAGGCAAACACACCAAACCTCCGTCCACAATCCTGCAAAGCACATGACAGAACACAACAACGAAACATACAAGCATAAAGACTGATAATATTCATGACCTTGCAAAAGATTTCTATAAATACACATACCCATACCTACAAATATATATACAATATACATACATATATATTTATATTCATTTATATACCCATCTACATACATCTACTATACATCCCTGCATCCATTTGTGTGTGGTTGTGAGCATGCATAAGTGAATGAGGTTCCTCCAATAGAACATTTAGTAGCGACTGTGAAGCATCAGAGAAAGAACATACCTTTAAATCTACTAGGAGGCACAGGAGGGACACTCTGAACGCAACCTATGGCGATGATAACAACTAATAACGACCCTTTGATAACATCCAAAATTGCTGCAACAGCAACAAAATAGAGTTATAATAAAAGATGGGGGTGAAAAAATGGAGAACAATGTGCAAAAGACTAAAATTACTGCAAGCAGAAAATCAATTTTCTTGTTATTTTTCAGATACATTCTCTTGTACCGTATTTTTTGGTCTATAAGGTGCATCAGATTATAAGACGCATTAAGCGAAACAAGTTCATTTTGACCGATTTTTGAGCGTCGTGTTTCGTTGAGGTACACTCGTTATAACACTGGATTATGAGGCTCACTGTTTGTTTGTTGTTTTGAGAAAATTCAAGGATTTTAAATGTGCCTTATAGTCCGAAAATTACGGTAGTTTTAGCTGTCGTTTGCTTTTACAAACAACTGGGATGTATTTCTGCAGAGGCCAGAAGTCCCACTGGAACAAATCTGTTGGCATGTTAGGCTCCGATCCAAACCGATCCCAGTCAAAGCCCAAGTACAAATACTGGTGGTAAAAATATAATCTTAATTTGACTCATGTTGGTCATGCCACTCATCCCTGTTCGCCTGTTTTTCTGCCTTTCTGAACCTTTTCAGGACATCCCACCAGCTGTGGCCCTGATGGTTTTAGAGAACAGAGCTCTCACTGTGCACAAAGATGACTAATGCAGCTAAACACCATCAGACGTCGCCTCTGATCACACCCACATTACACAACACGAGTCAAACGTGCAGCCAGGTGTTTGAAGCTTCACTGTGAGTCCTGCTAGCATGTGATGAAAACAGATTGGAGTCATTTAATAGTTGAGTCATCCTTTAGCACAAGTTGACCAGCTTCATGCTCTTCGGCTTGTATGTAGATCCAATATGAACTGCAGGACTGATGTCATTTTGGTTCACTTTCATTTCTTTGGGTTTAATGAGTCACCCTGAGCACACTGCTGGTCTTTGTTTAGGTTGTTGTGGCGTTTTAACAGAGTTAATACTGATGTAACCTTTACAGACTCATGAAGGCTTTATTATGACTGATTATTCATAAATGTACTGTAAATAACTATCAAAAGCAATAGTTTTGGGCAGTATCGAGTTAATCAAGCTTTATTTATATAATTCTTTCTACAGCTACACTCAGTTCTTTTTATTGTATGTTGGGCCGATGTCAATAAAGCAAAACAGAAAATTGTGAGGACAAAAATATTATAAATTCTACAATTCAAATCAACTGATACTGTTACAATGTTGGTGTTGTGTGGTAAACTGTGACAAATATTGGATTCAGTTCATATTTAAATACCACAACTATTACTGGTTTAACAAGCACTGGTTTTCTAGAACAGGGTTGAGATAAATACATGAAATCAACATATGCTGATGATAAAATTCTTTTAGTGTTTTTAAAAGTCCTGCTTGTTCTTTATGGGGTGCCGTGTGTAAAATTACACAGTCAAAAATTAACAGCAATATTTTGGTTTATTTAGCCTTTAATAAGCGGGAAAAAACAGGCTTTTTTTCAAAGTCATATTTTCACCATATTATTGATACATTTATAAATGTCATAGTTCCAAACTAAATATCAAATATAAAAACTAAATATTTAGTTTACAAACTAAATACTTTTAAATATGTACAGGTAGTTAGTAAACTACTTTGTATTTAGATGTAAACTAAACGTTTAGTTTCCAAGCTAAATATTTAATTTCCAAAGTAAATATTTAATTTCTAAGCTAAACATTTAATTCCTAAACTAAATATTTAATTTTCTAATTGAATATTTAGCTTGCAAGTTAACTATTTAGGTGAGAGTTAACTATTTAGTTAGCAAATTATACATTTATTGGGGAAATTAAATGTTTAGCTTAGAAATTAATGATTAGCTTGGAAAATAAATATTTAACTTGGAAATTAAATACTTAATTTACATAAATGTTAGTGTACTAACTAAACATTTAACTTGCAAGTTAAGTATTTAGCTTGTAAACTAAATATTTAGCTTATAAATTAAATATTTAATTTGGAACTATGACATTTATAAATGTATGAATAACATAGTGAAAATGTGACTTTGAAAAAACAAAACCATTTTTTTTCTTATTAAAAGCTAAATAAACCAAAAATACATATGTTAATTTTTGACTGTGTAACTTTACAAATGGCACCCCATAGTTCTTTCAAGATTATAAAGTCATTTTTATTTTTGATTTTGTGGTTGTCAAGATGGTGTAGTGGCTAGGGAATCGGACTTGGGATCCGAAGGACCCAGGTTCGAACCCCGGCCACGGCACACCTTGGGGTGTCTATGAGTGCACATCTATTTTCCCCAGCTCCCCGGGCGCTGACTACGGCTGCTCACTGCACCACCTGGTGGTGGTTGGGTTAAATGCAGAGACCAATTTCGTCTGTCAAGTATGGGAAACATACACAGATGACAAAAATGTGACATTTAGACATTTTAAAATGATTAAGCTAACTGTAAACAAATATTGGTTGATCTATGACTTGGTTTCATTGGGTTTTCAGTGCCATTTATAAAGTATTTTATAATGCAGCGCAGTGTTGAGATCTTCCTCACAACTTGAATAGCTCAGCTACGTTTAGTTTTGCTTTTATGACTAAAACCACTTCCACTTCCCCTCCTCTCAGAGAAAACATGCAGTTCTGCCTTCAAGCATTGCTGTAAAGTTTTCTTTTCAAGATGAGGCCTTTTTTTTAACATTTGTCGTTTTCACAGAAAGTCATTTTTTGGCAACTCCTGCAGGGTTAGGAACTTCAAATGCAGAAACAAGGTGTGAAAAAAGTTTAAAAGTCATAGTTTGGCATCTATAGTATAACGTTTGTAGAAAATGTCAACAGACAAGTTTTTAGCTTGTTTCAAAGGTTGCACACTAACCACAAGAGTTTTTAAATTGTCTCTTAATTATGTTTTATGTGATTATACCAATAAATCCTGCACTAAAATGTATTTACTCACCAGTCGGCCTTTATGAATGAACTGCTGCTGTTGTGTTGATTCACCACGGTTAAAGTCGTGAAGACGAGCAGTTGTTGGTGGAGTCGATCTGCTGCTGCTCCATCCAGGACTTTTCTGTATGCTTTTATACCCAGTGAGGCAAACAAGATGTCTGTGTGTGTGTGTGTGTGTGTGTGGGGGGGGGGGGGGTGTATCCAAGTGCCTTGTAAGAAAACAGGGGTTGTGGTGGTTGTTCGTCCAGCTTGAAGCAGGATGTGGAATGTACCATGTCTGTCTAACACACAGTCGACTGAAACTCAGGATGTCACAATAAAGTTCTGCTAGAAACTATTTTGGGATTTTGCAGTAACATCCTTTTTCACAGTACCAGTTACCACCTTTATAACATTACACACATATGAGGGAGTACAGACAAACATTAGCAACAGAAACAGTGGTTGGGAATGCAACTTGGGTATTTTCTCTTCATGAAATTTGTAACATGAAATGAGCATTTATTCTTAACACGCATCAAAAACAAAAAAGTGCAGTATGCCCATACACAATTATAATTAAATTATTATTAGACTTGAATCTGGATCTGTTTTGATCTATGACCGAATTAGAATTTATGATTTGGACTTGATATCTTCTATTGTGCCATGAAACAAATTTTGTTTTGATTTTAGACTAAATAAAGTATTCATTATCTTAACCAGCTTCTTCCTTTTCAAATTGCGGGGGACACTTGTCACAAATCCAGCAGTCATTGTGCAAGAGGCAGGGGACACCCTGGACAGGTTGCAAATCTATTACAGGGACACACAGAGACAAACAAGACAAACAACCATTCACCCTCTCATCTAGGGACAATTTAGAGTTATCAGTCTAACATGCATGTTTTTGGTCTGTGGGAGGAAACTGGAGGACCTGGAGAAAGCGTGCAAATAGAGAACATGTAAACTCCACTCAGAAAGGTCCCTGGCTGGGATTTGACCTGGGCACCTTCTCACTGAGAGGCAACAGGTCTACCAACTGAGCCACCGTGCCACCAGTACATGAGTAAATCAACAAAATTAGACAGAATAGAATTGATGCACCTTTGGAGCGATCAGTGGATGAGTTTTGCACATAATTTTTAATGTTCAGGAGATTCAAAGAAGTTACCTCACAGCAAGAAGATCACATGTTCATGCCTCTTGTGCAAGGAGTTTGCTTTCCTTGTGTATGTATACGTTTCCTCACACAAACCAAATGCATGCATCTTTAGGTTAAAGCTGCAGTCTGCAGTTCTGTAGTGCAGTCTGTAAGTTGTCTAAAAATATATTTTTAACATATTTCTTCACTCTGTCACTATCTCCTGACAGACTGATGTTAGACAAAGTAATCTCTGAAAAAAACTATAGTCCCCTTGCTTCTCTAAAAGCATTTCTAAAAAGCCACAGTGACCCGCCGTTAACCAGCCAATAAAAACAGAGTTTTTAACCAGCCAATAAAAACAGAGCTTCTCACTTCTCACGCTCCTAACCCACGCCCCCCCCTGTCCCAGCCCGCAGCGGCCGCGCAGGTTCTCGTTCAAAGTATTGCAAAGCGATGCAAAACTGTTTTGTATGTGACACAAATGTATTAAATTCCCCTTCTTCATCCCTGATCTGGACTTTTCTTTTGTTTTTTTGCCAAAAGTCAAGTGATCGCTTCCTCCTCCACTGATCCATGACTGAAACATTGAGGAAATGAATGAATTTGTCACGAGCGCATTAAACTCATGTCCAATGTGGCTGCAAGAGGCCCAGCAGATTTCATGGTGTTCTGGTGTGCTGGACCAGCGCTCCCTGTTTTTATTTTATTTTTTAGAACATTTTATTAACATATAATCACAGAACTTCGCAGCGGCTGACAGGACATGCAGTGGAGGCGGAGCATTCGGAAGTAGAGCTGCGAGAGCGAGGGGGAGCAGAGCCATATATGGCTCTGAGGGGGAGTGACCAGAAACATGTCTCTGTTCAAAATTTTCTTAAGTTCCAGCGTGTTCCAGAAATTACGTATTGCAGCTTTAACTGGTGATTCTAAATTGGCCCAAGACATGTGTGTGACTTGGCTGTCTCTATGTTGGCTCTGTAATAGACTGTTGACCTGCTTAGGGTGTATCATCTCTCACCCACTGACTACTAGAAATTGAGACCAACTATCTCAAGACAGTAAACACATTTAATAAAGTAAATGGTTGTACTGGATGGACTGGAACTTTTAAAAGTTTTTTTAAGAGATGCTAAAAAGAATCAAATTTCAATAGTCCAGTCTGAAGGTGGGTTGCTGTTGAATTCAACCAGTGATGTTGTTGGGAAGGAATACTTCTCGGATCTTCTCAATCCCACTGGCATGTCTTCCACGGAGGAAGTGGAGTCTGGGGACTTTGGGGTTGGTCTGTCTATAACTGTGGCTGAACTCACCAAGGTAGTTAAAAAGCTCAGAGGTGGCAGAGCGTGGATGAGATTCACCCTGATTTCCTCAAGACTCAGGATGTTGTGGGGCTGTCTTGGTTGACACGCCTTTGCAACACTGCGTGGACATCGGGGGCAATGCCAATGGATTGGCAAACTGGGGTGGTGGTTCCACTCTTCAAAAAGGGGGACCGGAGGGTGTGCTCCAATCATTGGGGCATCACTCTCCTTAGCCTCCCTGGTAAGGTATATTCAGGTGTACTGGAGAAGCAAGTTCGATCAGATCCAGGAGTAACAATGTGGGTTCCGTCCTGGCCGTGGAACACTAGACTTAGCTCGTTACCCACACTAGAGTCCTCGGGGTCATGAGAGTTTACCCATCCAGTCTACATGTGTTTTGTGGACTTGGAGAAGGCAGTCGACCGTGTTTCTCAAGGTACACTGTGGGGGATACTTCATGAGTATGAGATCGGAGGCCCGTTGTTACAGTGTTACAGTTCAGTCACTATACAAGTGGTGCGAGAGTTTGGTTCACATTGCCAGCAGTAAGTTGGACCCCTTCAAGATGGGAGTTGGACTCCACCAGGGCTGCCCATTGTCACCGATTCTGTTCATAACTTTTATAGACAGAATTTATTGGTGCAGCCAGGGGGCAGAGGGTTTCTGGTTTGGTGCCACAGGATTCCTTCACTGCTATTTACAGATGATGTGGTCCTGTTGGTGTCATCATGCCGTGATCTTCAGCTCTCACTGGAGTGGTTCACAGCAGAGTGAGAAATGGCTGAGATGAGAATCAGCTCCTAAAAATCTGAGGCCATGGTCCTCAGTCAGAAAAGGGTAGATTGCTGTCTTCAGGTTGAGGGTGCGGTTCTGCCACAAGTGGAGGAGTTCAAGTATATTGGGGTTTTGTTCACGAGTGAGGGAAGAATGGAGCTTGAGATTGACAGACAGATTGGTGCAGCATCTGTAGTATTGTGGATACTGTATTGTGCTGGTCTGTTGTGGTGAAGAGAGAGCTGAGCCGTAAGGCAAAGCTCTCTGATTACCAGTCAGTCTACGTTCCTACACCAACCTATGGCCACAAACTTTGGGTAGTGACCGAAAGAACGAGAGTGTGGATACAGGTGGTTGAACTGCTTCCTCCGTAGGGTAGCTGGACTCTCCCATAGAGATACGGTGAGAAGTTCAATTATCTGGGAGAGACATGGAGTAAAACAGTTGCTCTTCCACATTGAGAGAAGCCAGTTGAGGTGGTTTGGGCATCTGGTATGGATGCTTCCTGGGCGCCACACTTGGAAGGTGCTTCGAGCATGTCTGACTGGGAGGAGACCCCGGGGAAGACCCAGGACGTGATTGAGAGACTATGTCTCATTGGCCTGAGAATGCCTTCAGGTCCTCCTAGAAAAGCTGGAAGAGGTGGCTGTGGAAAGAGATGTCTGGACCTCCCTACTCAAGCTTCTGTTCCACGACCCGACTTTGGAACAAACAGAAGATAATGGATGGATGGATGGTGGATGGATGGATGGATGGATGGATGGATGGATGGATGGATGGATGGATGACATTGTAACACTTTATTTGGTTTCTTTTTGATGACTAGATGTTGCTTTTTTTAACCATGAAAATAATTTGTAAGTTCTTTCATGAGTAAACAATTAATAGGGGATTTTGAGAGAGTACAGTTTTTGTATGAGCTCATGTTAAACTAACATTATGAACCTTTCTGGACCCTTTTCCACAGTCATTCAGCCTCTATTACTTTTTTTTAACATGTATTTTATGGGTTTGAATTTCCACATTACAAACCTCAGGGTCTGTTAAGCTGCAGGTTCAAACCGCATGCAGCAGCAGCCCCTTATGTTGGGCATTTATTTATAGTTGAAGCACTAAAAATGTCTTGTGGAATGTGCTTCATGTGTTTTATTAGTGTTGTGTTTGCTGACTTTAGTATTTTTTTTTTAAAAACTCTGAAGTTCAGTTTAGTTTGAGGTTTTGATTCTCGCTCAGGTGTTGCTCATGTTTGATGTGGTTTATGATGGTTTATTTCCTAATTTGGTATATTTATTTAAAATGTTGGTTTTTCCTAGTGTTGTCATTTCCATAATGAGGTGGTAAGTCATAAGGCGGCACAGAGAGGTCACAAAGAGGCCCCCATGTGTTTGTTCTATAGGTGTCTGAACTTTTCAGTCTTAATAAAGAACATATTTTGTTTACTAAATCACATATTTGGTTTCTGATGGGACCTAGGGAAAGTGTTAAAGATGGTTTGAGGTGCAAATAAATAAATAATAAATAAAAACACATAAGTTTTATTTATTTATTCATTTATTTCCATAATGTCTCAGGCAGTTTGTTCAAGAAAGTCATCTGGAAAGAAGTCGTCCATAGTAGCCATTACTAAAAGGACATGAACCACCTTTGCATCTTATTATGAAAAACACTCAACTGGCCTGAACAATAAAGAACCATTCTGTGAATGAGCAACATCCTTGTTCACTGAGTTCACTATACTGTGGGTACAGTACACAAACACATGTATGTATGAGGAGAGTGGTGGCGCAGAGGTTAGAGAAGGTGACCTTGTGATCAGAAGATGGCCGGATCAAGCTCCAGTACCAACAACATCAAAAATGTGGGTGGGATAAGTGAAGCAGTCACACCTGTCTCCACCCTCCTTTGCCTCACTCTGGGCCCTTGAGCAAGACCCTTAACCCACACCATCTGCTTCCTCGGGAACCCTAGATATGAGATCTCTGCTCCACACAGAGGGCTGTGGTAGCTCGGTGGTCTGTGGTTGTGTCAGGAAGGACATCTGGCGTAAAAACAATTGCCAAGTCTTCGTGTGACTTAGTTCGTTGTGACGACCCCTGAATAAGGGAGAAGCTGAAAGGAAAAAAAATGTATAGGGACAATAACATTCACAGGTGAAGAAGACAAAGGAGATGATCGTGGACTTCTGAAGAAACAAGCACACCTACCCCCCTCTGAATATAAGAGGATCTGTGGTGGAAGTGGTCTCCAGCTACAACTTGGGTGTACACTTGAATGATAACCTCAGCTGGAGCAACAACACCACCAGCCTGATCAAGAAAGGTCATCAGAGACTCTACTTCCTCAGACGGCTGAGACGAGCTGGTCTGAGAAGCTCAGTCCTCACCTCCTTCTACAGGTGTGCAGTGGAGAGCATCCTGTGCTCCAGCATCAACGTGTGGCATGGAGGCTGCACAGCTGCAGAAAGAAAAGCTTTGCAGAGAGTGGTGAAGGCTGCACAGAAGATGTTGGAGTCAGTCTCCCCACCATCACAAGACATTTATATAAGTGCTATGTGTTGTCATCATTGTATGTTCGCATATAAAGACAAAACTGGCTCTCTGCATTTAACACACTTACACCTCTAGATGCAGGAAGAGGGCATGAAGGACACCACTCACCCAGCACACACTTTTTGCCGCGCTCCTCTCAGGCAGGAGGTTAAGGAGCGTTAAGTGCAGAACCACTAAACTGAGGAACAGCTTCTACCCTGAAGCTTTTAGACTCATGAATCTCTAACCAGAATAATCACTGTGAAGAATCACATCATGAAGCTGCTGATCTGTTTCATGTTGCTGTGTTCATTCATTCTCATCTGTTCACACAGACTCATGTTTGTGCTGCTGTTCGGTGTATAGTTTTTATTGTTTTTATGATATTAGTGCTTAGTCTATACTTAGTTGATGTTTTTCTTAGTTCACAGTCTTAGTTCATTTCTTAGATGTTGTTACATTTATTGTTTTGTTTTTTTCTTTCATTTTGATGCAACTGAGACCCTGTGTACATAATTTCGCTCCACCACATGTACCACCTGTGGTGTGAACAACAATAAAGAATATCTGAATCTGATTTTTTTTCTCTGTGATCACTGCTGATGTTTAGAAATAAGCATAATTGATACCCAGCACACAACACCAGGCCATGAAAGGTGGGCAATCATGTAATTGCCAATGTTTGTGCTTGCAAAATATCTGGATGGAGAACCAAGTTTAATAAAACCATCAGAAAATAATCTCTAAATGTTCAAATGAAATGAACAACTTTTGGAATCAATCCTAAGTTGGCCGCCACACAAAAATGGCTATAACTTAGTCAGTTTTACAGATCTTAAGCTAAAATGTGTAATTTCTGTTGAACAGAAATATGCCAGAATTGATTATACACGTATTTAACAAGCATGCCTAACGTTTAACAACATTTAGAAATCTTAGATGAAAAGAGACCCTTTTGCTAAAATAAATAAATTGTAGGCTGCAGCAAACTAGTTGTATGTCCGCTCCAGATTTTTTATTTTCCCTTTTGAATATTTTTAGGTAAATATTGGTTAAATATGAACAGGCAAATTACTGATTGTTAAATGATGGCGATGCTTGTTTTTTCTAGTGGTCATCTATTTTTTACAAGTATGAGATGGTGAGTTCGTGAAATTTCAAGAATCTTTATTTTCTCCAATGGGCAATTTGCTTCACAGTCAGTAGGCACACAAAACTACAAGACATTGAGACGTTAAAATAACAAAATCATCATTGTTCCTTGAGAAGCCTGAGCACTACAGGGATGAGTGAGTTTTTCAGTCTGTTCGTTCTACATCTGGGCAGCAGATACCTGAATCCAGATGGAAGCAACCTGAACTCACCATGGAGTGGATGATCAGGATCTGCCAGAATCAGCCTGGCCTTGTTCACTGACCTCATCTATAGGTCGGTGAGGTTCTGTAGAGCTATGCCAGCAATTTTACTGCACATCTGTAAAGCGCTGTAAAGAGCTGTACTGTAAAGTGCTTTGGGGCCCCTCATAGGGGGCTGGAAAGCGCTATATAAGTAAGCTCCATTTACCATTCACCACATCCTGACAATCCCTGAGAGTTTGTTCCTATTTTTGCAAGTCAAAAGTCCAAACCAACAGATGAAGGCAAAAGTTAAAAGAGACTCAATAAAACACGAATAAAACGTTATCATAAATGTAGAATCAACATTAAAAGCCCAGAGCTTCTGATAAAAATGTATTCTCTTGTGGGCCTCTTATTGAGTTCACATGGGGTCAAAGGTCAGTTTGTCATCAAGAACAGTTCCCAGATATTTATATTGCTGCACCACCTCAACAGCTTCACCGTTAAAGACCACAGGAGCTGCAACTGAAGAGTTTTGATGATGATTGGTCTAAAACATTTGTGCTTCAGCCACTTGTAGCTTGAAGCTAAATATAAGCTCCCGCATGAGGCTAAGAAAAGAAAAACACTAAATTACAAGGCAGGAGCTGTAAAAAGCAGAAACTGTGTATTTTCTGATAAAGAAACAGTAATATATTCTCTCAGCGACTGGACTGAAACATCTTCTCACCCTCACAGTGTACAACGTTTGCACAAGTTTCTTTACGGTAACACGTTAAAAGACTAATAAACAATATGTGCATAGTTTTGGTGTATTTTATTTGTACCTAGAAGTTGTTTCCAAGCTCCAGATTGGAAAAGTCAACTGGAATGCCACTTGAAGTCAGGATGATTCTGACAGAAATATTCAAGGATCTCAACACAAAATCCAACATGGCTGCCTTGGGTTTAAAGGCTACAATACATGCAGCAATGTAGTTTAAAGTCAAAGTCAACTTTATTGTCAGAACTGCAATATGTACAGGACATACACAGGATTGAAATTGCGTTTCTCTCAGTCCCTCGGTGCAACAGTAACCATTTAAACACTAAAACACTGAAACATTTAATAAACATAAGCATAAAATAGTAAAAGTGTAACACTGTCCTGAGTTTTTGCATAGTAGTATAAAAGTATGAAAATTTACACCAACACTAAAACACTAAACATTTAATGAACATAAGCATAAAATGAAATAATAAAAGTGTAATACTGTCCTGAGTTTTTGCATAGTAGTATAAAAAGTATATCTATAAAATAAACTGAAGGTTCTGGCATTGACATTTGCAAAGAGTGGAATGCACTTCTGTAAGTTTTTATCTAATTAAATCAGTTACATGCATGGTTCTGTTTAGCCTTTGCACTGAAAATGGATTTTAAGGTGTTTAGTTGCATTACCTACAGAAATTTGGTTGTAATCAGCTTGTATCACTAACAGATATTAGTCATTAGTCATGATGGCAGAGAACAACCAACACCTGCTACTGGTTTTCTGTCTTATCACTGTAACACAGTTAAGTTGGGTGTGGCTCAGAGTTTTCAGTTTTAACTTCTGAGGTATACAACCACTGAAAAACAAATGACGTTGACAACTGGAATACTTTATGACAAAAAACTGTTCATGCCAGTGAAACTGCTATACTGTCTGCAATTAAAGAAGGCAAATTAGTTTGTGCAAATAATCAAAAGACTACAAAATTATACTCTAATACCTTTAAAAAAAATAAATCTTGGCAACTTATTAAAGGCTAAAAGCCAGTAATTTTGCTAATGTTTTGAAAAAGCAGTATATTTCATCTTAAAGGTGCTATGTGTAACTTTCTGTAGAGTGCAGAACTTAGAAAAATTTTCAACAGGCAAAGCATTCTGATCCCTCCCCCTCAGAGCCATATATGGCTCTGAGGGGGAGGCTCTGCTGAGATTCAAATTCAAGCTCTGTTTTTATTGGCTGATTCAAATTCAAGCTCTGTTTTTAATTGGCTGGTTACAAACTCTGTTTTTATTGGCTGTCATTGTCCTGGTCACTCTGTGTTTTTAGTGTTTTTATAAATGCTGATAGAGAAGCAAGGGGACTATAGTTTTTTTCAGAGATTACTTTGTCTAACATCAGTTTGTCAGTAGATAGTGACAGAGTGAAGAAATATGTTAAAAATATATTGTTTGAAAAGTTACAGACTACATTACAATCTTACATACCCCAGCTTTAAATAACCTTGTTCTTGTTATCATTCAAGCTGTTTTATATTAAAGCCATTACTTTTCTCATTATTCTTCCTGCTTAACTGTTGCTTATTATTCAGCTTATTTTCTGCATTCACTCCTTGTATTCAGTTTTTCCACTCTGGCAATGAACAGCTTGTTAAGACTGAGAAATGAATCCAAACACTAAGTAAGTCCCAACTACTGAAAGTGGAGCGACCACAAAAACATCTATACAGTAATTTGCTTCAACCATGAAAAATTATTTCCATCAATATGCCAAAAAACTTCATAAAATGCTGTGAAATGTTTTTCTTCAGATGAAGCAAGTGTGCTCTTAATACAGACAAACAGAGTTGCTGGAATCATCTACTTTAAAAAGTGGAATCAAGCAACAACAAAAAAAACACAACAAAAGTACTAAACTAGGAACACTACACTATATATATTTGGTCAAAAAATACTAGTTACCTGTTTTTGTTAAGGTTGTTGAGTTTATTGTACGTAAACAGCTAAAGGAGTATAATCTACTAATGAGATCATATTTTTAAATCTGTCTTTAGGCATAGAACATTACAACTAGAACAACTTTAATAGTAATAAAGTCCATAACTGTGGCTGAACTCAAGGTGGTTAAAAAGCTCAGAGGCAGCAGGGCTCCGGGAGTGGAGGAGATTCATTCATTCATTCAACCTGTATTTAATTAAACAGGTTAGTCCCATTGAGCCACGAGGACTCATTTACAAGAGAGGCCTGATTTCGTTAAGGCTCTGGATGTTGTGGGGCTGTCTTGGTTGACACACCTTTGCAACTTTGCGTGGACATCTGGGGCAGTGCCACTGGATTGGCAGACAGGGATGGTGGTTCCCCTCTTCAAAAATGGGGACCGGAGGGTGTGCTCCAATTACAGGGACATCACTCTTCTTAGCCTCCCTGTAAAGTCTATTCAGGGGTACTGGAGAAGTGAGTCCGATCGTTGGTTGACCTCAGATCCAGGAGGAACAATGCAGGTTCTGTCCTGACCGTGGAACACTGGATCAGCTTGATACCCCCACTAGGGTCCTCAAGGGGTCATGGGAGTTTGCCCATCCAGTCTACATGTGTTTTGTGGACTTGGAGAAGGCATTCAACCGTGTTCCTCGGGGTACACTGTGGGGATGCTCCATGAGTATGGGATTGGAGGCCCGTTCGGTCCCTGTACAAGCGGTTCGAGAGTTTGGTTCGCATTGCCGGTAGTAAGTTGAACCCTTTTAAGGTGGGAGTTGACTCCGCCAGGGCTGCCCGTCGTCATTGATTCTGTTCATAACTTTTATAGACAGAATTTCTCAGTGCAGCCAGCTGGCAGAGGGATTTTGATTTGGTGGCCTCAGGATTCCATCTTTGCTCTTTGCAGATGATGTGGTCCTGTTGGCATTATCATGCCGTGATCTTCAGCTCTCACTGGAGCGGTTCGCAGCCGAGTGTGATGGATGGATTAAAAAGAACGAATGTTAGTTACCGTATACTTGCAAGTCGTTCTATTCAAAATGAGTCATTTTGTTGGTCAGCCTTGAATGTTTGCAAGGCTCTACATGCTAACAAAACAAAAAAAACGACTCACATGCAAATCTCGTCATAGACCTCAGCACAGCTCTGCTCAGGTTAATGATGCCATACAACTGCTTCAGTCATTCCAATAAACAGCGTTTTTCATCCTTGACAAGTTGCTGAAGGAAGAACTGAATCATGAAGAACATGATTTAATGTGAGCCTGTGTGTTTTCATGTTTCTTGTTGGGCAACACACTGGAACAAGCTGTAATGTCTACGTACTGCAGCCAGAGAGGGAGGCATGATGAAATCTTTCCTGCTCTTCACACAAAACCACAACTTTATAACGTGTATTTTCCCCTAAATCATAAATTCAAAAATACCATTAATCTTTTTAATTATTATTATTATTATTTTTTTGCATCTTGTCTGGGCTTTCTCAGAATGGGAGACTGCGTAGAAGTAAAGATTTGATGCAGTCTGCAGGCTTCTATGTGAATGTTTTGTACAGTATCCCAAGGTGGCTTTTGTAATAATGGGATGCTATGTAAATAAACTGAATAGAATTGAATCTTTGCTGATTTAGTTTTTTTTCTAATTCTTGCTGTGCCGGCCATCTGGCTGAGTCCAGAAGTAGATAAAAATGAATAAATAAATGAAATGAAAGATATTCACCCAGTATTTACTTTCTGTCAGATTCACAAAAATCTGTATAGTGGTACACAAGATATTTTGCACTGCACAAACAAAACAAAAAAGTAGAAATGTTTCGGCTTTCGTCCGAAACTGAGTAAGTATTTTGGACGAAAGACGAAACGTTTCTACTTTTTTGTTTTGTTTTGTTTTTTGAATGTCCAGAGGACCAGACTTAGCTTTTTAAGATGTCCAAGGGTTAGTTTCTGCAAGTTTCATTACAACTCATCCAGTGTTCTCGAGTTATTTTAGTAATAGATAGAAACAGTAAATAGACACTCATGTTCAGAGACACAGGCAAAAATGTTATTTGACATCAGGCGATACATAGTGTGGTGGTGTAAGATGAAAAGCGGAAATTACGCTAAATGTTCTCTGTGGTGCACTTCAATTGGCAGCTTCTGCTTTCAGAGTCACTATAGACTTGTACGTCTTATCATCAGTGGAAGTGATCACTTGAGGAGTATAATGTCAATTACTGTATTATTTTTCTTTTTTTACCTATAAGGCACTTTAAAATCCTTTAATTTTCTCAAAAATCAACAATGAGCCTTATAATCAGGTGTACCTTATGTATTAATTCTGGTTGTGCTTACTGACCTTGAACAGATTTTATGTGGTGTACGTCGCTCAAAAATCTGTCAAAATGTTTTTGTTTAGCTTAATGCGCCTTCCAGTTCGCCTTATGTATGATAACATACATATTCAATGATATTGCGCCTTGTAATCTGCTGCACCTTATAGGTTGACAAATACGGTAGAGACTAATGTTTTAATGGTAAGTGTCACAACGAAAAAACTGAACAGCACACATGATATCAGGATCCTCGGTTAAAACTGAGACAAGACAAATTTACTCATTTGAGTGCTTTGTTCTAAATAAAAACTTTAATTACATATAGCATGGTAAAAACATTTAGTTTAAATCTTTTTTTTTTTTGTACTGTTCCAGAGTATTAAAAAATGTAATTTAAGGGTATTTTCAGACAGTAGTGCTTTGAGTTTTTCTGGCCCCGTTCCGTTATACACCACCAACTTGCTTGTAGGTACAGGAAACAGGAGTTTGACAATTTCACCACAGGGCAGTGTCTTGACATGTACACACTGAACTGTGCTTAAAATAATATTTGCATGTCTGATTTTGCATGCAAACGCGTTGTGTGTGCATGCAACATGTGCATGCATGAATTAAGATCCACACAAGTTGTGTTCTGCGTGCATTTGTGCCTTTGCATACTTTAGTTTACATGCACCATTTCTTGAAACCCCAATGTGCCAACTCGTAACTTCCTGTCTTGTTGAGTGAGAGCCTGTTAGAAAAAACCCACATGCGTGGTCACGTGATAGCACAAGTCCTTAATCACTGGAGTGTGTCTGTTTTATGTCACAATGATTCTTAGGAACCTCTTCCTTTAGAGTACGCAATCGCAAACTACTCAAAAAGAGGAAGCGCGGGGGTTAAAAATAACGTGGACAGAGAAGGGATGGACTCGACAGATGAGAACTCCGGTGCAAACGCAAACGGCGGTGAGTTCAGTGTCACTTTTGTTTCGGCAAACTGTTGCAAAGTGGTTTAAGTGTTTTTTGATCAATCAGGAAGTTTAATGGCAGAATATTTGAATATATTGTTTGCAAAGACATCTTTTAAGATGGAGCTGCTTATAGAAAAACAAAACGTAGAATTTATTTGTGGTTTATAGACTAGATATCTGACGATTGTGGTTTTTTTGTGTGTTTTTTGTGTGATTCAGCTTATCCGGTACGATGCAGTGAGGAAGTACTTCTCCCTTTCTTCACAGATGAGAGCCTGCAGGCCGCCATGAACTTCCAATGTTCGCCTGCTTCCCCCGATGTCCCACCCATGGTTCCAGAACTTAGACTTGTCCTCTTGGGAAGAAAAGGAACTGGGAAGAGCGCAGCAGGAAACACCATCCTGGGAGGTGTGGGCGGGTTTGAGAGCGGTAAACCCACTGAGGAGTGTGTGAAAAGGCGAGCTGACGTCGCCGGGAGAAAAGTCACGGTCGTAGACACACCTGGATGGGAGTGGTACTACCCTCTGAACAGCACCCCCAATTGGGTGAGGAGAGAAACCTTACGGAGTGTGACCCTCTGCCCTCCTGGGCCGCACACCGTGCTGCTGGTTGTACGGTCCTGTGCTTCTGTCACAAATAACTACATCAAGGAGATAGAGGAGCACCTGGAGCCGCTGGGGAAAGATGTGTGGGAACATACCTTGGTGCTTTTCACCAGGGGGGACGAGCTGGGCCTGGTGACCATGGAGCAGCGAATCCTGACGAGTGGCTCGGGACTCCAAAGTCTCCTCCAGAAGTGTGCCAACAGATACCACGTTGTGAATAACCACAACAAAGGAGATGGGACACAAGTCAGAGAGCTTATACGGAAGCTGGAGGCAATGGTGGACAGGAAGAACAGAAAGAGTCATCTCGAGTTGGATCATGCTGTCCTGTCCGGTGTGGAGGTGGAAGGAAAGAGGAGAGCTAGGGAGAGGAGAAAGAAGCAGAGGCAGATGGAGGAGCAGGTGCAGAGGGGAACCATCAAAGCTGCTCTCATGAGTAAGTCCTTCACATTCTTTAATTTATGTACTCCAACTTCCCAAGTGGTTTCGAGTGCGTGAAAACATTTGAGTTTCATAATAAGGCTTAGAAAAGCAGAAAAGGCTCCCGCCGTGAGCACACCATTTAATCAATATTTCATAACTGAATGAAATGAATGGTGTTTAAGACGTTTGAAAACCTTGGTGTTTTCGTTTGAAAAGTTTCTATGTTGTTGAGGTTTTTTTTTTATCTTTACTTTTATTTCCACCCGAATAAACACTTTCAGTCAATCAGCTTCACAAATAAAAATTCTAACTGAATGATGCTTGGATTTAAATATAAGAGACTCCTTATCCTTATCATAAGGCCACAGAGAGACAAAATCTGAAACATTTTTCATTCAGACAACTATTACTTTTTTGTAAACAAGTTCTTACTATTAGTGAATTAGTGATAGCAATATAACCATACCATACCATATCATACCATTTTATTTATAGAGCAGATAAACAGCAACAAGGCCAACCAAAGTGCTGTGTGAAGCAAACAGGTTCAAACACAGATCATCTGGTGTTGAAAGCTACGGAATAGTAGTGGGTTTTTGAACGGGATTTGAAAACCGAGAGGGATGGGGCCTGTCTGACAAGAAGAAGTACCATGACTTGTTCCAAAGTCTTGGGCCTGCTACAGAGAAGGCCCTGTCACCTCTGCGCTTAAGACGAGTTCCTGGAACTGTGAGGAGCAAATGGTCCGCTGACCTCAGAGAACGTGGTGGGACATACGGCTGTAGCAAATCAGAGAGATGGAGGGGAGAGACTGTTCAGTGATTTGTAGACATACAGGAGAATTTTGAACTGGATTTGAAGGTGATCCCATTGCAGGGAGGCCAAGACTGGTGTAATGTGCTCTCTTTTGCCTGTACTGGTTAAAAATCGGGCTGCAGCATTCTGGACCAGTTGTAATCGTGCAATGGTGGTCTGACTGATACCAAACAGGAGTGAATTGCAGTAATCAAGCCTAGATGTAATAAATGTACAGTATGTATTACTGTCTCCAGGTTATTTTTGGACAATATGGGCTTCAGCTTAGACAGTCTCATCAGCTGAAAGAAACAGGATTTAACAATCATGTTTACATGGCTGTTGAGTTTCATGGAAGGATCCATTATCACTCCCAGATTTGTGACTCTTTGTTTTTCAGACAGGGGTAGAGCAGAAAGGTCGATGCAGTGGTTCGTGTTCGTGTCATTTGGAGGGGACAACATGACTTCAGACTTCTTTTCATTGAAGCTTAAGACATTTAAAGCCATCCAGTCCCTGATGTCAGCCAGGTAGTCGAGCAAAGGTTGAATAGAGCATGAACAATTGTGTCTTATGGGGAAGTAAATTTGACAGTCATTGGGGTAGAAGTGAAAAGGTATGTTGTGTTTCTGGAAAATAGCACCAAGTGGCAGCAGGTATAAAGAGAATAGGAGAGGACCAAGGATTGACCCCTGCGGAATCCCCCATTAAAAGGTGCTATGTGTAACTTTCTGTAGAGTTCAGAACTTAGAAATTTTTCAACAGGCAAAGCATTCTGATCCCTCCCCCTCAGAGCCATATATGGCTCTGAGGGGGAGGCTCTGCTGAGATTCAAATTCAAGCTCTGTTTTTATTGGCTGATTCAAATTCAAGCTCTGTTTTTAATTGGCTGGTTACAAACTCTGTTTTTATTGGCTGTCATTGTCCTGGTCACTCTGTGTTTTTAGTGTTTTTATAAATGCTGATAGAGAAGCAAGGGGACTATAGTTTTTTTCAGAGATTACTTTGTCTAACATCAGTTTGTCAGTAGATAGTGACAGAGTGAAGAAATATGTTAAAAATATATTGTTTGAAAAGTTACAGACTACATTACAATCTTACATACCCCAGCTTTAAGCGCTGCCACTGCAGATCTAAAATCTTTGATGAAAGCACAAAAGGATCTGTCAGCGAGGTAGGATCTGAACCAATTGAGGGCTGACCCTGTGATGCCCACCCATTGCTCCAACCTAGCGATGAGGATCTCATGGTCGATGGTGTCAAAAGCCGATGTACGGTCCAATAGGACAAGCAGCACAGAATCACCAGTGTCTGTGGATAAGAAGATGTCTTTAAAAACCCATAGGGCAGTTTCAGTGCCGTGGAGAGGTTTAAAGCCAGATTGGAATAACTCGAGGATAGCATGATCCTCCAGGAATCACTTCAACTGGGTCTCAACTATTTTTTCCAGAAGTTTAGAAACAAATGGGAGTCTGGAAACAGGCCTGAAGTTGGATACGACTGAGGGGTCACGGTTAGTTTTTTTCAGGAGAGGTTGAACAGCATGTTTAAAGGTTTTTGGCACCACACCAGTGGATAAACTGTTATTCACAATAGCAAGAATGGAAGGACCTAGAGTAGGAAAAACCTCCTTTAGTAGCCGAGGGGAGACCACATCAAAGGGCGAACCAGATGGTTTCAGGTTGCACATGACCTGCTCTAGAGAAGACAGAGAGATTGGTTCAAAATGGTCAAATATAGCAACAGATTGAGGTGAGATGGATGGATCATGAGTTGGAGGGGAAATGAGAGCCTGGGTGGTCGCAATTTTTTCTAAAAAGATATGTAGGAAGTTCTCGCACAGCTCAGTCGAGGCTTCCAGAGGTGATGGCTCAGCGAGTTGGAGAACAGAGTTTAGGGTGGAGAACATAACTCGTGGGTTGTGAGAGTTTGAGGCAATGATCTCAGAAAAGTATTGAGATTTAGCAGTTTTTACTGCTTTCTGATAATGGCACCAACTCTCTTCTAGTATTTGAAAAGAGACCTGCAGCCAGTCTTTTCTCCATTTGCGCTCCGCCCTCCTGCACTGCTGTCTAACGGACTTGGTGACGTCATTCAGCCAAGGTTTTGCTCTGAGTTTTGATTTTCTAGTTTTAACAGGAGCAACATGATCCAGAGCCTTTAAGCAGACAGAGTTGAACTGGGATGTCAGCTCCTCAGTGGTGGAGAGAAACACTGGGGGCTGACTGCAGCTTGACTGCAAATTTGTCAGCAAATGAAGGAATAGGTAAATCACATCATTGCCCTAGTTTACTCATTGGTATTCTATTGGATGAATTCATTAGCTATAATGACCAAACAGATAGTCTTGGGGAAAAAATGTCAGTGGGAGGACAGTATTCCTGATTGTTTATGCCAAACAAGAAGGTTGTGGTCAGATTTTATGGTTAATAGAATAAAATGATAGGTAGAGTATGGTATCATCTGCATAGCGGTGAAATAAAAAGCAGTGCAAGTGTTTGACATCTGCACACAGGTTAATTAAAATGAGAAGTAAGGCCTCTACTGCAGATCTAGCTGGCGTTAGGGCTACTGTGTAAGTGGCCTCTTTTGTAACCAAACTGATTTTGAACATTAAGCAGAATAAAGGTGGCAGACTATGGCAAGCTGATTGTGTCAATAATTGTCACCTTTACCCATTACATGACACAATGGCATGCCATACCCTCGAGTGCCATCTAGCAGCTGAAAATGGTGGTGTTCAATATTTTCAGTCAGAATGAATGAAAACACTCATATTTCAGCCAAAAATTATAAATATTATAAATATGGGGAAAATCCATAAACATGTTGCTTTGGTGTATAAGTTGCAGGGCATGCAAATTATGCAAAAAATATGGTATTCCATTTACCCTTTTTACTGTTAATTTCATGTTAAATGGTTATTTACACAAAATTATATTGTGATCAGCAAATGGAAAAAGTGGCACCAGCAGCTTCTGGTGGAACCTTGGATAAAATAAAATAAAACACATACTGGTAATGGGAAACTGATGGCAAGAGTCTGCTTTGTTTTTGTCCCACTTAGACTAGTCTTGAGCTTTTCATTCTGGTCAAAGCTTATTTCTCCAAACTGAAATTGTTCAAAGAGCTATTTTTAACATGTACCATGTTATTTGTTTTACCTCTTCCACAAAATCCCATTAAAAGAGGTTTGAAGTTCCTAAATAGAAAATAAGGTAAAAGTATTGATACATTACTGTGTATGATTTGTGATAGCAGGGAATTTCACTGTTTCTTTCTAATATGATGTTTTCATGTTAGAAATTCAAATGAAAGACTTTAGAAAGTAAAGTTACAATATTCATCCATAAATCTATTATCTTTACCTGCTTCTTCCTTTTTGGGTTGCGGGGGTCACTGGTGTCCATGTCCAGCCATCACTGTGTGAGAGGTGAGGGACACCCGGGACAGGTCTCCAGTCCATCACAGGGACATTTGAACTAATTCATTTTAACGCAAAGTAACACTTTTATGGTGATTTGAATAATGTGGGTTTGTTTTCACAAAAATCAACAAAATCCAACAATTTCTCACTGTGAAATCCCCAAAACAACGTTTTCTGTTTAGCTACATGCCCCCCCACATTTTTATATGCACAGGAACAAACATTCTAAGGCAGTAAAGATGATTTTGGAAGTTTGGGCCCTGATCTACCTGAAAAATCACTAAATGTAACTTGTCATTGCTTTAATGGTATAAAAACACGAGTGAAGCATTTCTTTTTTCTTTTTCTTCTTCAGGTGACGGCCCTCAAGGTTCTGAGCTCGACGCACACCGATCCTTCTCCAAGGCTTCCCGACGGCTTCCCGAAGTCAGACTGGTTCTCCTGGGCGAGAGAGAAACTGGAAAGAGTTCTGCTGGGAACGCCATCTTTGGAAAGACGAGCTCCTTCAGCTCAGGGGCAGTGACGGAGGAGTGCATCCGTCAGCAAGCGGAAGTGGCCATGAGACTGGTGACGGTGGTGGACACTCCGGGCTGGGAGGGGGGAGTGGCTGGAGCCACACCAGAGAGGGTCAAAAGGGAGATCATGTGTAGCGTGGCGTTGTGTCCGCCCGGGCCTCACGCTCTGCTGCTGACTTTGAGGGTAGACACTCTGGTAAAGGCGGGGCATGTGAGGGAACATCTGGAGCTTCTAGGAGAGGGCGTCTGGAGGCACACCATCTTACTCTTCACCCACGGAGATCAGCTTCGAGAAGGGGTGGACATCAAGCAGCACATCCAGAGCGGAGGCAAGGACCTGCAGGGGCTGCTGGAGAAATGCAAGGGGAGGTACCACGTGATCAGCAGCAGAGACGGAGGAGGAAGGGGAGGCGAAGGCTCCACGACAGTGACAGAGCTCTTGGAGAAAGTTGAAAAGATGGCAACGATGAACAGATGCGAAGCCTTTTCTAGTCTGGTACAAGAAGTCAGGGACTTAAGTCAACAAAGGAACAAAAAGTTCAACCAGCGGCTGAAGGAGATGGGAGACAAGGTGCTCCGTCAGGAGGCGGAGTTGAAGAAAATGAGGGAGAGGGAAGTGAAGAGCATCAGATGGTTCTTCGACAGAAAGAAGAAGGTGAAATCACCAGGGAAAACGGACGTTCAGAGAGAAGAAGAGGAGGATGAGGACAGGAGGGTGGGTGAATTGAGGAATGACATGGGTGAGCTGGAGGAGAGGATAAGATGGCTGACAGAAGACAGAGAGCGGGAGATTCAGGACTTAAGCCTAGAAAATGAGAGGATCCACATCGCACTAAACCAAAGTCAACAGGAGAAGTACGAGGTGGAGCGGAAACTGGAGCTGAAAGAGAGGGAGATCGAGGAGCTGCACGAAAGAAACGACGAGCAGCAGCTGAAGCTTCTGGATCTGGAACGCTCCTGTGCTGACGCCGAACAAGAGAAGAAACAAAGAGAGGACAGTATGGATGCACAAAAACAAGAATGGATGAAAGAACTGGAGAAAATGGAAGAAACTATAGAAATGCTCAAGAAAGAGAAACAAGTGGCGACTGAAAAGCTTGAATCTTTAAATACAAACATGAAGCAAACTACATTACACCATGAGGACATCCTCGTTAGAAAAGAGCAAGAAAAAATCAAGGAGATGGAGGAGAGGGAGGAGAAACTGAAAAGAGTGATGGAAATAAAGCTGCTTGAAAAGGAGAAACAGCTGGAAGGACTGAGTAAGCAAGCTGCGGAGGAAAAACAGACAGCTCTTAAAAACATTCAACGACAGGAGAAAAACATGCAGAGAGAACTGGAAGAGCTAAAACTACAACATGAAACAGAAACGGAAATGAAAAATATAGCGAAAGAAGACGAGATACAAGACATAAAACTGCAGCATGAAAAAGAGATGGCCAGAAAAATGTCTGAGATGGAAAAAAATATGGAGACAATGAAAGTTCAGGAACAACAAGAAGCTGAGAAGATGTTGAAAGAAAAAGCTGATCATATAGAAGAGCTAAAACGAAATCATGACCAAAAAATAAAGAACATGAAGCAAGAACAACAAAAACAGGTCGTTGAGTTAAAAGAGCAGTGTGCAAGAGAAAACACTGAACAAATACAAGCAAAACACAGAGAAATGGAAGAATTGAAACATATTTTAACTCAAACGGAAGCTAAAATGCTGGAATATGTAAAAGACAAACATATAATTGGTCTTAATCACAAGAAAGACATGGAAGAACTAAAACAAGAGAAAGAAAACATAGTTGAGGCCTTAAAACTGAAGCATCAGGAGGAGATGGTCAGAAAAATATCTGAGGTGGAAAAAGTTATAAAACTGATGAAAGTTCAGCAACAAGAAGAATCTGAGATGCTAAAAGAAAAAGCTAACGATGTAACACAGATCAAACGGCAGCGTGACGAAGAAATAAAGAACTTGCAACAAGAACAACTAAAGCATATTGAAGAACTGAAAGAGCAATTTGCAAGAAAAAACGCTGAAGAAATGCAAGAGAAAAACAGAGAAATGGAAGAATTGAAACATATTGTAACTCAAATGGAAGCTAAAATGCTGGAATATGTAAAAGACAAAGAAACAATTCATCTTAATCACAAGAAAGACATGGAAGAACTAAAACAAGAGAAAGAAAAAATAGTTGAGGCCTTAAAACTGAAGCATCAGGAAGAGATGGTCAGAAAAATATCTGAGGTGGAAAAAGTTATAAAACTGATGAAAGTTCAGCAACAAGAAGAAGCTGAGATGCTAAAAGAAAAAGCTAACGATGTAACACAGATCAAACGGCAGCATGACGAAGAAATAAAGAACTTGCAACAAGAACAACTAAAGCATATTGGAGAACTGAAAGAGCAGTTTGCAAGAAAAAACGCTGAAGAAATGCAAGCGAAAAACAGAGAAATGGAAGAATTGAAACATATTTTAACTCATACGGAAGATAAAATGCTGGAATATGTAAAAGACAAAGAAACAATGTGTGTTAATCACAAGAAAGACATGGAAGAACAAAAACAAGAGAACGAAAACATAGTTGAGGCCTTAAAACTGAAGCATCAGGAAGAGATGGTCAGAAAAATGTCTGAGGTGGAAAAAGTTATAAAGTTGATGAAAGTTCAGCAACAAGAAGAAGCTGAGAAGATGTTCAAAGAGAAATCTGACGATATAACACAGATCAAACGGCAGCATGATGAAGGAATAAAGAACTTGCAACAAGAACAACTAAAGCATATTGAAGAACTAAAAGAGCAGTTTGCAAGAAAAAACGCTGAAGAAATGCAAGAGAAAAACAGAAAAATGGAAGAGTTAAAACTGGGGCATCTCGCTCAGGTGGAAGCTAAAGCACTGGAAAACAAAAAAGACAAAGAAACACAGCTAAACTACCAAAAAGACATGGAACGACAGAACACAGAGAGAGAGAAAACACTGGCCAACTTAAAGCTGCATCACCAAGAAGAGATGGCAACAAAAATAGATGCAATGGCAAAACTGATGGAGGAACTAAAAGCTGAACGCCAGAGAGAAGTTGATAAAACTGTCAAGCAAAAGGAAGAGGAGGTTGAAAAGGTCAAACACGAGTACGGGGAGAAACTTCACGTCTTGGAGCAAAAAAGAGTAAAAGAAAGTGAAGCCCTGAAAGAACAGCTGCTCAAAGAAACAGAAGAACAGCAGCAGATAAGAGACTTAAAACAAAAACTCTCTGCAGAAGTTGACGAAATTAGGCTGGAGCAGATGAACATGCTGGAAGAGCTGCAAGAGAAAGATAAAGGGATGGAGCGATTAAAGCGTGAACTTAAAGACGAAGCTGAAAACAGGAAAAGAGAGAAAGAAAGACACGAGAAAGATATCGTAGAGATGAAGACTTATTTTAAAGAAATGAAAGAAAAAGAAACCAATCTGTTGTATGAGATCAGAGCAATGGATCAGTTGGTGACAACAAAAGAAAAAGAAATCGAGGGCATGAAAACCATCGTTAAGGAAATGAAGGAAGCGCTGCAAGAAAAGGAAGAGAAAGAACTTTCTTATCTCTGTCAACAAAAAAAGACAGAGCAAAAACTGGAGGAAGAAGAACAAAGAACTAAAGCAATGACGGAAAAGCTAAAAGAACTCGACCAACAGCTGCTGCAGACGAGAGAGGAACAAACGCGAGTTGACTTTAGCCACAAGAAGCAGATGCAACAAATACTGCAAGAAAATGGAAGGACGATCGAGAAGCTCAACGATCAGATAAAGGACATCGAGGAGGTCCTGCAGAGGAGAGAAGAAGAGCGAGGGCTCATCCTTCTGAACCAAAAGAAAGAGGCCGAGCAGCGGCTGCAGGACGCGGAGAAAAACATGGAGGAGATGAGGCGGCAGCTTGTAGACGACGAGACGAAACTGAAAGAAAAGGAAACGGAGATGGAAAGTCTTCAACAGCAGGCCGACTACAGAGAAATGAGATGGAAGGAGGAGCTGAGGAGCAAACAGGAGAAAGAAACACAGGAGGCGAACAAACTTTTGGAAATCATAGATGAGAAAACTAAAGAAATGGCAGAAGTGCTAAGTCTCCTCGCACAGAGAGAAAGGGAAGTCGACGAGACACAAAGACTGTGTGCAAGCTACGTAAAGAACATCGAAGAGCTGAAAGAAAGCAATGAAAAGACACAGCAAAGCTACACAGAGCAAGAGAGGAAGACCGCAGCCGAAATGACGCAACGACTCCACGAGAAAGAAGACGAGCTGGAACGCTTGCAGCAGAAGGACAAAGAAAACGAGAAAGAGCTTGTCCAGCTGAGGCTGACCATCGAGCAAACCAAGTCCGAGCTGAAACAGCTCACCGAGAAAATGGAAAAGGAAACGACGAGCATGATCCAGGAGTACGAGAAGGAAATCAAGATCAGAAACGAGACCATCGAAGACAAAGACGCCCACGTACGTCGCTTGGAAGAAGAAAACCGGGCCACGAAAGAGCAATATCGGGAAAGCCGAAACAGAGTGGAGGAACTGCAGGAGCAACACGAAAAGATGAAGAAAGAGGTGGACAATTTCAGAATCAGGTGCGAGGAGATGAAGGAGCATCAGGAAGAGGTTAGGGAACATCGAAAGCAATGCGAAGAGAAAGATGTGGAGTTAAGAACCTTAAAAGTTGCCGGCAATGAACTGCAAGCTGAGCTAGCAAGGCTTCAAGCTGGGGAAGAAATGAGCAAGGCTCAGACGGACGAGCTTAAAGAACGTTTTACAAAACAACTAACGGAGAAGCACAACAACGAGGACGAGGAATCCTTCGAAAAAGAAAAACTAGCCAGAGAACAGGAGCAAACCCTGAGCAGAAAGGACGCAGAGCTGAGCAAAAGAGGAAACGACCTTGATGCAAAAGAGAAAGGCCTTCTTGAATCCGCGGTGACGTTGGCGAGTAAAGAACAAGAGCTGCAAAAGCTACAGCTGGATTTAGAGATGAAACAGAAGGAGCACGAGGAGAAAGACAAACTCAAGGAAGATTTGAAGCTGAGAGAGCAGAGTATCGAGACGAAGGAAAAGGAGCTCGACGCCATATTTCAGGTTCTGGAGGGCAAGCAGAGAGAGCTGAGCTCTCATGGCCAGGACATCCAGAAGAAGGTCAGAGGGCTGAAGGACCAAGGCAAAGAGCTGAAGGACAGAGAGTGCTACTTGAAAAACGAAGAGCAGGAGTTGCTCAGCCTGAAGTCGGAGCTCCTGATGCACAACGAGCACGTTAGCTGCACAACGCAACAGCTGGACGGGATGCACCGGGAGATGGCCTCGCTGAAGGAGGAACTGCACACCAAGGAGAAAAAACTCAAGGAGTCGCTAAAAAACCTGAACAAGTGGGAGCAGAACCTTAAGAAACGGGAGGAAGAGTTGGACAAAAGGGCGGAACATCCTGCAGCTTCTAAGGTGGACCGCGAAGAGTCATTTTACCAGCAGGAGAACTCAGAAGACAACGAGCCTTTGATTCACCGAGAGGTCCGTGAGAGGAGGAAACGAGGAAAGGAGTCAAACGGAGAGAACGGCACGAACGACAAAAAGAATCAAAGGATGAAAAGCGGTTTATCAGCGGTAGAGAGCGCTAACTGCCAACTCAAAACACTTAAAGAAACTGATCCGGCTGAAGAAGACCTCGAGATGAGAGAAGGAGCAACAATCAAACTGACATCTCAGATGCCTGAAACATCCAACAACAAAGACTCCATGTCAGAATTGAGGGTGATGATCATGGGCGAGACCTGGTCTTCTCGTTCCGCAGCTGGAGTCAGCATCTTGGGCGTAGAAGCATCCAACACTGACGAATGCTTCAGGTCTTGGAGAGGTCAACTAGCTGGGAGACATCTGCTCGCTGCAGAGCCACTCGGACTGCGGTGGCGAGATGGACCCGATCCAACAAGCGCATCACAGCGGAAGGGCGTCCTGGACGCCATGTCCTGGTTCCATTCGGGCGCCAACGTCGTCCTGCTGCTCATCCCCGCCTTCCTGACCTGCACGCAGAAGTACAGACGAGCCGTAGAGGAACACGTGGGCTTGCTCGGGGAGGACATCTGGAGACGCGCGCTGGTGCTCTTCACGTGGGGGGAAACTTTAGGAGAGAGCGCCGAGCAGCACATCCTGAGGAACGGGGAGCTGGCGGGCCTCGTGGAGAGATGTGGGGGCAGGTATCATGTGCTGACCAGCCAAAAAGACAACGCCACGATCGAAGGACTGTTTGAGAAGATGGAGGACATTGTTGCTCTAAACAACAGATGAGGACGAATCGTTTTAGCAATTATTAAAAACCACTTTTTATTTGTTTTCTAAAGACATTCTCTGAAACAAAAATCTGGAGATTCTTAGGCAAGAATGAATCTTTCAGTGTAACGTTGAGCAATACATTTCCTCTCATGAACACAATGCATCTTCTTGTTTATCTATGTGAAAGTCTAATCTGTGACGTGCTAAACTAATGCAATGAAAGAAAATTTGACTTCCGGTAAAATTCAAAATAAACCAGCACTGCCCTTATAATAAACATCTTTCTTAGTGAATGATTCATGGATGCCCATACAGTAATTCATTTACTGCATAAAAAAATGCAGTTATAAGCAACACATCTGCAATGAATCTTCAGGAAAACCTTGTTTGACCTGAAACCACGAGGAGTTTGTGTTTTTGCCGCTAGATGGCGACATTGCGCCAACATGGACTCCACTTCCTTTGCCAAATCCATCAGCTGAAAGTCACAGATGGCAAAAATGATGATGGTGAAAGTGTAATATAGCCAGTCAAACAAGTTTCAACAGCGTTTTACAGTTGTCTGAATAAAGGCGGGAGTGAGGCCCACAAAGCCCAACAAAGCGCGCTTCTTCTTTGACTTGAGGCATTTCAGGAGAAAACCGTCCCGCAATTAGAACCCCAGGGAGCCCGGCCTCCATGCTGAGGACCCCCTGCTTTGACAAGTAAATTATGACTGTTGATGAGAGGAGCGCAGGCTCTCACTCAAAATGCAATTTTCTGACATCCAGGGGGGAAAATGGGAGTGGATACATACAACAACTACCATCATCCACCCCCCCACCCCCTCCCCATGCACCCTAACCAGAGCCAGATCCAACAACCAAAACCACTCGTGTGCAATCACAGCCTAATAATTATAGAGTGTGAGTGCTGGTCGGAATCCAACATGGCAACAGTGGTTGTTTTTATTTTTATTTATATATTTAGTTGTTTTCCCCTGTAATCTGTCCATTCAGTGCGAGCTGCCTTTAGAGGCGAGAAAAGAGGGTGTTCTATCAAGATGGATATTTGATCGTCTCTGCAAGATGGGTCCCCTTTTCTTTTCTTTTTTTTTCTCTAAAGCATCTGGGAGGAAAAAAATAAGAAAAAGCTGACAAATTGCTGTGGATGTGGATGTAATTTTAATGCACTTAGCATAATGTTCTTTGTCCAAGACACAAAATCAGTGTTAATACGTATCTCATAGGCAACTCAGACAGATAGATAGATAGATAGATAGATAGATAGATAGATAGATAGATAGATAGATAGATAGATAGATAGATAGATAGATAGATAGATAGATAGATAGATAGATAGATAGATAGATAGATAGATAGATAGATAGATAGATAGATAGATAGATAGATAGATAGATAGATAGATAGATAGATAGATAACCTTTAGAATACATTATACATGTTATAATGTGCATACATGATGTGTGACCCTTTCACACCCCTCTTAACACCATATTACATGATGGGGCCACATAATGTGTTAAAACGAGATGTCAACACTCAGAAAGAAGCAATCTTCTTCTCCATTGTCATGACCGTTCAGACAGAAGGTCATGTTTACATGTCTTTCATTCAGATAAAGGCAAATAATAATAATAATAATAATAATTGTCTAATCTTGTCATCTGCGTATGTTTCCCATACACAGACGAAATTCGTCTCTGCATTTAACCCAACCACCTACCAGGCGGTGCAGTGAGCAGCCATAGAAGGCGCTCGGGGAGCTGGAGAAAATAGGTGTGCACTCATAGACACCCCAAGATGTGTAGTGGCCGGGACGCGAACCCGCGTCCTTCGGGTCCCAAGTCAAACGCCTTAACCACTACACCATCTTGGCTCCAGTTTTATTGTAGTTTTCCTGCCGTCTGAAATAGGATTTTATCCCACACTAAACCATCCTCCAGTTGAGGCCGAATGTTTTTGATCATATTCTAAAAAATAAATAAATAAAAAATTTAAATACTCTATAATAATAAATGTAAGGTTTCAATAGAAGACTACCACATTGAATCTCTTACAAAGAAATATGTGCATGCAAACTGGAACTTCCAACCTGTAGCTTAATGTAAGATTTTGAATAAAAGGACACGGCATAAAAAAATCCACCTATATCAACTTATTCTGAGGGGAAAAATATTTGTCCTTATGTAGTTTTTTTTTTTTGGCTTTCTTCAGAAAAAAAAAACTGAATGTAAAATGACGACATAAAAAATTAAATTAGTTAAAAAAAAATCCTTAAACAGGGATGTATTTATTTATTTATGCATTTATTTCTGAATTAAGCCATTTTGTCCTTCATGCTCTCCGCACAGTCTGGGGTTCATCACAAACCCAGTCACTTACTATTTTTGTTCTTATACTGGATGATCTGCTTTGTTCGTTTTAACTATACTGTATTCCCGTTAATGAAGTTATTCTTAGTTATTCCCAATTTATTTAATTTTTTTGACAAATCTACAATCCCCACAAAAGTAAAAAATAAAATCCATTCACTTTAATAAAAGTTTGGACTAAATTAGGGGGAAATGAATATATATCATAGGTGACTTATGACCGGCTCGCCAGTGAATTATTAAAAATAATAATGGGCTCACCACCTGTGGGAGGGGCCAAAGGGGTCGGGTGCAATGTGAGATGGGTGGTGGCCGAGGGCGGGGACCCTGGCGGTCTGATCCTCGGCTACAGAAGCTGGCCATTGGGACATGGAATGTCACCTCTCTGGTGGGGAAGGAGCCTGAGCTAGTGTGTGAGGTTGAGAGGTTCCGACTAGAAATAGTCGGACTCACCTCAACGCATGGCTCTGGCTCTGGAACCAGTTTCCTTGAGAGGGGTTGGACACTCTTCCACTCTGGAGTTGCCCCTGGTGAGAGGCGCCGAGCAGGAGTGGGCATACTGGTTGCCCCCCATCTTGGTGCCTGTACGTTGGGGTTCACCCCGGTGAACGAGAGGGTAGCCTCCCTTCGCCTACGTGTGGGGGGACGGGCTCTGACTGTTGTTTGTGCCTATGCACCAAACGGCAGCTCAGACTACCCACCCTTTTTGGAGTCCTTGGAGGGGGTATTGGAGAGTGCGCCTCCTGGGGACTCCCTTGTTCTACTGGGGGACTTCAACGCTCACGTGGGCAATGACAGTGAGACCTGGAGGGGTGTGGTTGGGAGGAACGGCCCCCCTGATCTGAACCAGAGTGGTGTTCTGTTATTGGACTTCTGTGCTCGTCATGGATTGTCCATAACGAACACCATGTTTAAGCATAAGGGTGTCCATATGTGCTCTTGGCACCAGGACACCCTAGGTCGCAGTTCGATGATCGACTTTGTTGTCGTCTCATCTGATCTGCGGCCGCATGTCTTGGACACTCGGGTGAAGAGAGGGGCGGAGCTGTCAACTGACCACTACCTGGTGGTGAGTTGGCTCCGATGGTGGGGGAGGATGCCGGTCAGACCTGGCAGACCCAAACGTATTGTGAGGGTCTGCTGGGAACGTCTGGCAGAGTCTCCCGTAAGACGGAGCTTTAACTCCCACCTCCGGGAGAGCTTTGAACACGTTCCAAGGGAGGCGGGGGACATGGAGTCCGAGTGGGCCGTGTTCCGCGCCTCTATTGTCGAGGCAGCTTATCGGAGCTGTGGCCGCAAGGTTGTTGGTGCCTGTCGTGGTGGCAACCCTCGAACCCGGTGGTGGACACCGGCAGTGAGGGATGCTGTCAGGCTGAAGAAGGAGTCCTATTGGGCCTTTTTGGCTTGTGGGACCCCGGAAGCAGCTGATAGGTACCGGCAGTCCAAGCGGCATGCGGCTCGGGTGGTTGCTGAGGCAAAAACTCGGGCGTGGGAGGAGTTCGGAGAGGCCATGGAGAATGACTTCCGTACGGCTTCGAGGCGATTCTGGTCCACCATCCGGCGTCTCAGGGGGGGAAAGAGGTACGAGACCAACACCATTTATGGTGGAGGTGGCGTGCTGCTGACCTCAACTCGGGATGTTGTGAGTCGGTGGGCGGAATACTTCGAAGACCTCCTCAATCCTACTGGCACGTCTTCCACTGAGGAAGCAGAGCCTGGGGACTTTGGGTCGGGTTCTCCGATCTCTGGTGCTGAGGTCGCCGAGGTGGTTAAAAAGCTCCGCGGTGGCAAGGCTCCGGGGGTGGATGAGATTCGCCCGGAGTTCCTTAGGGCTCTGGATGTTGTAGGGTTGTGTTGGCTTACGCGACTCTGCAATATCGCGTGGACATCGGGGGCAGTTCCCTTGGATTGGCAGACTGGGGTGGTGGTTCCCCTATTCAAAAAGGGGGACCGTAGGGTGTGTTCCAACTATAGGGGGATCACACTCTTAAGCCTCCCTGGTAAGGTCTATTCAGGGGTTCTGGAGAGGAGGGTCCGTCGGATAGTCGAACCTCGGATTCAGGAGGAGCAGTGTGGTTTTCGTCCTGGTCGTGGAACACTGGACCAGCTCTACACCCTCAGCAGGGTCCTGGAGGGTGCGTGGGAGTTTGCCCAACCAGTTTACATGTGCTTTGTGGACTTGGAGAAGGCATTCGACCGCGTCCCTCGGGGGGTTCTGTGGGGGGTACTCCGGGAGTATGGGGTACCAGGCCCTTTGATAAGGGCTGTTAGGTCCCTGTACGACCGGTGTCAGAGCTTGGTCCGCATTGCCGGCAGTAAGTCAGGCTCGTTTCCAGTGAGAGTTGGACTCCGCCAAGGTTGCCCTTTGTCACCGATTCTGTTCATAACTTTTATGGACAGAATTTCTAGGCGCAGCCAAGGTGTTGAGAGGATCCGTTTTGGTGACCTTAGAATCGCTTCTCTGTTTTTTGCAGATGATGTGGTCCTACTGGCTTCATCAGTTCGTGATTTACAACTTTCACTGGAGCGGTTTGCAGCCGAGTGTGATGCGGCCGGGATGAGGATCAGTTCCTCCAAATCCGAGGCCATGGTCTTGAGCCGGAAAAGGGTAGCATGCCCTCTCCGGGTCGGGGAGGAGGTCCTGCCCCAAGTGGAGGAGTTTAAGTATCTCGGGATCTTGTTCACGAATGAGGGAAAACTGGAGCGTGAGATCGATAGGCGGATAGGTGCAGCGTCCGCAGTGAAGCGGGCGCTGTACCGGTCTGTCGTGGTGAAGAGAGAGCTGAGTCAAAAGGCAAAGCTCTCAATTTACCGATCGATCTACGTTCCCACCCTCATCTATGGTCATGAGCTTTGGGTTATGACCGAAAGAACAAGATCTCGGATACAAGCGGCTGAAATGAGTTTTCTCCGCAGGGTGGCTGGACTCTCCCTTAGAGATAGGGTGAGAAGCTCAGTCATCCGGGAGGGACTCGGAGTAGAGCCGCTGCTTCTCCACATCGAGAGGAGCCAGTTGAGGTGGCTCGGGCATCTGGTTAGGATGCCTCCTGGACGCCTCCCTGGTGAGGTGTTCCGGGCATGTCCCACCGGGAGGAGACCCAGAGGAAGACCCAGGACACGCTGGAGGGACTATGTTTCTCGGCTGGCCTGGGAACGCCTTGGGATTCCCCCGGAGGAGCTGCTCCAAGTGGCTGGGGAGAGGGAAGTCTGGGCCTCCCTACTTAGGCTGCTACCCCCGCGACCCGACCCCGGATAAGCGGAAGAAGATGGATGGATGGATGGATGGATGGATGTATTCCCGTTAATGAAGTTATTCTTAGTTATTCACAATTTATTTAATTTTTTTTTGACAAATCTACAATCCCCACAAAAGTAAAAAATAAAATCCATTCACTTTAATAAAAGTTTTGACTAAATTAGGGGGAAATGAATATATATCATAGGTGACTTATGACCGGCTCGCCAGTGAATTATTAAAAAAAATAAAAAATCACAAAACATTTATGAAAGACACCTTTAAACAATTTTAAATGGCTAATATTTCAGTTAGAACAGCATTTGCGTTATGTGTCCATCTCAATTTTCAAGATTTCCACAAGCAAACAGAAGAACACTGTTTACAGCAAGAACACCAGTACTCACTTTATGGTCTGCTTTCCCCCTTACATACTGGGAACAACCTCTGACTCATAGTGTCAGTTTACGACCAGTAACAGAGACTTTAACATGAATGCCAAAGCAAACCTGAACAGGACTTGAACAAGATCAAACCATTTCCACACTCAGAAACATTATAAATACGGTAGTCAGAAACATTGCACACATCATTTCCACAAGGATACCCAGCATGCTTTGCAGCTCACACAGTCTCTGTGGGACTCTCACAGAGAGAACTTTGTGAGTTTCTGGGCAAATAAAGTTAAACAGAGACGCAGCTTTGCTTTTATCTGGGCCTACACATATCTATGTTGGTGTTAATAATGTTTAATTATAAGAAATAAAATAGCAGAAACATGAGTCGAGGCTGCGCTCTCAGGCTCTTTGGGGATTTCTGATAAACTGATCATATCAGTGTGTGATGGCCTGCGAGGCAGATTAAACAGCAAACAGATTTATAACTGGGGGAATACAGATGATGACGCACAGCAGCTTTGTATTTAGTTTTAAAATTTATAATAGGGTTTATTAAATTAGTTAAATCATTAACAAATTACATGAAGGAGACATTTGACACGCATCATGCTCTCTTTCAACCCAGCTGAGTTCTGCTCCGCCTCTTTTGGTCCCACTCAAAGCTCACACCTGAGGTGGAACAGCATGATGTCAGTGATTCGGGAACATCAAAAATGATCACTATGTTATTTTTATTTTAAGAAGTGTAAAGATTTGTCACGTCAGAGATGGCAGGATAATGTTTGTGTTAAATAGGAGGCATAATTCAGTCAACCTTTATTTATACAGGTTAGTCCCATTGAGTCTCGGGGACTCATTTAGAAGAAATACCTGAATAATCTAAAAAAGCTAAGTCTGGTCCTCTGGACATTCAAAAAACAAAAAAACAAAACAAAGCAAAAAATTGTAGAAACGTTTCGTCTTTCGTCCGAAAGACTTCCTCAGTCTGAGGTGAGCAGCTGGTTTCAGGCTGTCATCAGCCAACTGGTTGTGTAACACTGTGAGAGGGTGCTATTTATAAGACTGAGCTGAACCCAGCACCTCAGACTGAGGAAGTCTTTCGGACGAAAGACGAAACGTTTCTACAATTTTTTGCTTTGTTTTGTTTTTTTGTTTTTTGAATGTCCAGAGGACCAGACTTAGCTTTTTTAGATTTTTCTACCTGGATTATTGAGCATGCATCAGGGTACCTGAATAATGTGTCATTTTAGTTTATAATATTGTTTCACGTTAGACTATAACTTTTACTGCAAGGAAATGACTCTTGAAATAGCATTTCTTTGGATTGCACTCATGGGTTCTGTTTATTGCATTTATGATTCAATGCAACAAAATAAACAAATTTAAAACAGATTATTGTAATGCATGGTTTATTTACATAATAACGTTAATTGATGATTGTCCAGTCCCTGAGCTGCTGGTTTTCAGTAAAACTCTGGGCCCCCTGAGCAGTTGAATAACCCTGCTGCGAGCACACACACATGGACGCACACACTCACAGATAATTTGCTCTTAAACCACTCTAATCTGCTGCAGCTCATCTCAACAAATTACTTTTTTTAATATATTTTAGATACGTACAATCAGAATTGAAATAATTTGATTGATTAGCGCTAAGTTTATGGTGATAACCACAATAAGGATTTTTGGATTTATTTATTCATTCATTTTATAAAAACACACAACAATAATACATACAGTAGAAGAAAATAAAAAACAGACAAAATAAAATGAAAGGCGGCAGAAGAAGAAAAAAATCTTATTTTTCTGCCCCTTAAACTCCAATAAACAATTCATATAACCAACTCATATAATTTCCATAACTTAGTTTCAACCATCAATAAACTCTTCATACAACCAACTCAATTGATTTCCAAGAAAAGAACAACTAAATTTATAATTTTTAATTTTATATTATATATTTTATACCTTCTGCATCACATACAACATTTAAATTCCAACACATTTAAATGTATAATTTTAACCGATTAAGCTTAATCAGTCTTTTGAAAGCAGCCATTGAATCAATCACTTTAATGTCTGATTCCAATTCATTCCATAACCCTATTCCTCAAATTAAGGTAGATCTTCCCCGTGAACTAGTCCTAAAATATGGCTTAACTAAAAGATTCATCCCTTTAAGATTATAACTACTCGTTCTTCTAACAAAATATTTTTGAATATTTGAAGGAAGTGCATTATTTTGTGCTTTGTACAAAACTAACAAGATATTATAATCAACTAAATCATAAAACTTCAGCAGTTTCATTTGATAAAACAAAATGCTTGATGGATGATGGAAATTCTTTCTGGTGATAATTCTAATAACTCTCTTCTGTAATATAAAAATAGGCATTGTAACAATTTACACACTGTACCCCAGACGTTAACACCATAAATTAAGTGTGGCACAAATAATGCATTATACAGCAAATAAAGTGCCTTATCATTTAATAAATCTTTAACCCTGTAAAATATTGCAATAGACTTAGATAATTTAGTTTTAACTGAACTTATACAGTATGTTGTTTCCAGGATAATTTATCATCAATGATGATACCCAAGAACCTCACCTCATTAACTCTCTGAATCTCAAATCACTAATTTTTTCACTAATTATAAACAAAAAAAAGTTATTGTTGGGCTTGTGATGTGTAAATTAAATTATCCCTCATATACGTGTGTTGTGATTATTGCTGTTTTGAGCTGCTGTTTGTCTTGGTCGAGACACAAACGAGAACAACAAGTTCCCTGATGAATCCCTTCACTCTTCGGCGGCAGGTTTACTTGTGATTCCTAGAGTTTCTAAAAACAGAATGGGAGGCAGCTTTCAGTTCTCAGGCTCCTCTCTTGTGAAACTACTGTAACTTCCTGTTTCTGTCCATGAGGCTGGCACTATGCTACTTTTAGGACTTGGCTAAAGTTTTTCTGTTTAGCTGGGGTCGGCTTGCCTTGAGATCCTATAGTTATGCAGCTGTATACTTAAACTGTTGGAGAACAAACTGACTACATTTCCTCTATGCTCTATATTTTACATACAAATCAACATTCTTTGTATTTCTTCCCATAGAAACTACACCAGAACCAATCCCTCTGTATTTGTTACCTCTTTACTGGGTTTTTATTTTTGTTTATTTATATACAGCATTCAGAGATGACGTCTGTTGGGGACCGTCGCAAAAAAAAATGAACTTAAAATTTAATTGTAAAGACGTCCAATAATTCTCAAACATTGTTTTTTTATGAAACTTATTTTAAAACAAAAATTCCATCTTCATAAACCGATGATTATTTTTTTTATTTTATTTTTTATTGGGCCCTTTGAACATGTCAGAATCTTTTGTCTTTCCATTAGGGACCAGTCAGACGACAAAAATCACTTCTATAACTCTGAGTTCAGGGGTGAAAGTTGGCTTCATTTTGTCATTCACATGCAGAAAGGTGCAAACAGTGGAAGATGAAACCACTTTCTGGCACTTATTGAGGTTTTAGCTGGAATTAGTTCAGATTAAGGCAACACTGTAACCCTAATTTATCTTTATTTGGAACCTTTTAAGGTCTTGATTGAGGCTTTTTGTGCCAATATGTGCAGGACCACATTTACATGCTCCACAATAGGCAGCAACTGCACAGTGAATCACATCTACAAAATGCTGGAAACCAAATTACCGGCTGTTTTAAAACAGAAGTTAATGGCTTTGCTGATTTCTATTAAGGTCTGTGCACTCTCATTTGAATAATGGCCTTTGCTGAAATGTTTTTTTTTTTTCAGCACTTGACCCAGGAAGGAGATATACATGATTCTGTTTAAACGGCTCCTTTAATATTTAAGTGGTTTTTAACACTGAAGGTTTAATTCGGACTCATTGTAATTAGCATGACCGTCTGGTGCCGGTTAGTGATCAATTATATTCAGTGACTATGCATTTCATGGCAGACAAACAGTATCATAACAAGCTCAACATACTGTACAGCAGCAGCACCGAATCACGAGAAATGTACAATGAAATTCAAATGATGCTCAAGGTTGAAAATATTCAAAAACATTTCTATCAATTTACCTTGAAGTATTTTAATTGTTCCCATGTGAATGGCAGATTTAACCTTTTTATACATTCTGAAAAGAACTAAAATGCTGCTTTAAAAACAAATTGTTTGGTTTTGTCTTATGCTGTGAATTAGACTAACAAAGACCCTAAGAAACTCCTACTGTTAAGGTGTGTGGTGTGATTTGTCAATCTACATATGTATGTGTGTATCTTATCCCAGTCTTTAAAACCTAAATCCCACACACTCTGCTCTTTGAATTGAGAAAGCTCCTCGGATGAAGAGCGAAACGTCTTCTGTTACAAATAAAGTCCAGTTGTTTTTGTATTGAACGTTTTTTGAATTTATCATGTCCTGGATGACTGAGAATATTCACCAGCATATCACTCCAAGACATTTCCAAACCTCCACTGGTATGTCATCAGGTCCTACTGCCTTCCCCTTCTTCATTCTTTTCAGAGCTTTCCGGACTTCACCCTCACTAATCTTTCCCACTTCCTGGTCCACAGTTTCTATGACCTCCACTCTTCTTTCTCTTTCATTCTCTTCATTCATTAGCTCCTCAAAGTAATCCTTCCATCTTCCCATCACACTCTCCTCACTTGTTAGAACATTCCCATTCCCATCTTTAATAAGCCTAACCTGCTGCACATCCTTTCCAGCCTGATCCCTCTGTCTTGTCAATCGGTACAAGTCCTTCTCGCCCTCTTTAGTTTCCAGCCTCCCATAAAACTCATTGTACACTCTTTGCTTTGCCTTAGCTACTTCCCTCTTTGCTCTATTTCCCATCTCATTATATTCCTGTCTCCTCTCTTCAGTCCTCTCACTGTCATATTTATTTTTGGCTAATTTCTTTCTTTGAACGGTGTCCTGCACTTCACTATTCCACCACCAGGTTTCCTTATCATCCTTTTTCTGTCGAGATGACACATCAATTACCTTCCTAAATATTGTTGCTGTATTAGCCCAATCATCTGGAAGCTCTTTCTTACCCACCAAGAGCCTTTAACGGGTCCTCTCTGAATTTCTCACAACATTAATTCTTCCTTCTTCAGCTTCCACCATTT